>PVKC010012949.1:0-23385 GCA_004027635.1 Crocidura indochinensis
GTAGAGGCCACAAAAAGGTACTTTCTGAGAAAAATAACAAGTTCACCAATAGGTAAATGAGAAAGTTTTAGCTCAGCATTACTTATTAGGAAAATCCAAATTAAGACATCAATGAGTTATCATCTCACACTAGTGATAATGACACTTTCAAAAATAGGAATAATATGTAATGGTGAGTATGTAGTGAAAAAGAAATTCTCATCTACTGCTGGTGGGAATGGTGTCTAGTCTCTGTGAAAAACAGTATGGAGAATCCTCAGAATTTGGCATATGACCCAGAAATTCCAAACTTGTGTTATATATTCCCTGAGATTTTACATTATCATTCAATAGGATGAATGCACACTTTTAACTATTGCTGTCCTCATACAAGAACTATGATACATATTAACAACAAATGACTGGATTACGAAGATGTGGCATATTATGCACCTGCAAGGAACAATAAAATCATGCAATTTACTGCAAAATGACTGGAACGGAAAGATATCATGTTGAGTGAAATAAAAAGAAAAAATACAGAATTATCTCATTTATCTTTAATATATAGAATAACTGGATGAGGAAATTGCAAATAATATTGCAAATAGAAGATGCCTAGATCACCCTTAACTCCAGAGCTTAAATAGGAGGACAGGGAAACAAAAATCAAGGTGGTAAGGAAGAAGATGAGAAAGGGAAGCTATAAAGACAAAGGAACCAAGGATTCCATTATATTGGTGGTTTGGGAGACAGATATAGCTAGAAACCCGGAGACAGACTGGAAAACATTAAAAATATGACATCTAAGCTTAATAACTGAATTTTGTTATGCATTTGCCAACGGGGCAGATAGGGAGTGGAATGAGTTGGGTGGAGAATAACGGATGACAGTGTATAGGAACACTAGTTATGGGAGTTGGCACTGGTGATGGGATTAATATTGAAATGTTATCTGACTAAATTGCAACTACCAATAACTTTGTAAATCAAAGATTTTTAGATAAATAAAAATGTAAAAAGATAAAAACATAAAAAATACCTACCATTACTTTATGCAGTAGGACATGAAACTACTTGATAACATAATAATTTTAATTAAATTAAATTAAAATTAGACCCAAGAAAGACAAGTCAAAAACTATTATAAAAAACTTTGTTATCTCCTCTACACCTTTACAACAGTGTCAGTTCTTCTCTAGTCTATCATAAATCTCCAAACTTCTTTGGAACCACTATGCTATTAAATCACAGTGGTTCTTTAATTTTTATGGCTACCAATATAGAAATAAAATATGTACATAAAATCAGCATTTTTGTCTACTGAAAATATTTTCAATTATGTAAGGTACTTTCAGTTTTCATATAATCTGCCACTAACATTGAACATATATATATAACATATATGTGTACTTCATGTCTATATACTACTTATATAAAGTTATTGTTACTAAGCCTTAGTCTGACTGTAGTTTCTTTCCAACTGTTAGCTCTCCCTGTGCTCTCCCAGTCTCTCTTGTTGTCTACCAGTTTCATACAGTAGTCCATCATTTATTAAGTTTTAACCTGTGTACTCCCAGAATATTTGGAGGCCCTTTGTTGGCCCACAGATGGCCTCCAAATATAACTATCATTAGAGAGATGTTGGTCTTGATTATTAAAATATTGTTTGGATGGATATTTTCCTTGAAAATGAGGTTTCCTTTATTTTCAATGTTTTGTTTTTAATATTAGTCAATATCCCTTTTTCCATTTTATATTTTAAAGTTTAATTAATAGCATATTATAATCTACGACTTATCAATATTTTATGACAAAGCTACCTTAATAATAACAAAATTTCAGCATACAAAATATCATGTGAATTACAGTGAATATTAACAATGTTATATATTAATTATATAATTTCTTAATTTATAGATTATATATATCTACTGATACTCATTTCTAACTCATGTGAAAAGTAAGAAATCTAATGATTATTTGATGACATTTCACTATGTTGATTTATCTTTCTCTTGGTATAGAGCCTGCTAGATGCACTGTTTTAGGAGGAAAATTCAAGTAGCTTGTAATAAACATATTTAAATTTACACCATCGATTCTGCAAGTTGCTAATAAATATTTTTATTTATCATAAAATACAATCTGTTTTGAATAGGAAGAACTGTAAGTAACAATATATAATAGAAATATATTTGCACATTTTTTTTACCACTGTAATATAGAGGCCTAGGCCCTACTCTAAGTGTGTGTTTTGGGAAGCAAAGTTAAGGAAAATTATTTGAATAGTATCTTTTCTCCACTGAATTCTGTGAACAAAGGGTAAGTGCAATATAAATTGTATTTGGAGATTCAACACTTTGGAACATTTATGCTCTGCCAATTCTATTCATATGCTAAATCCTTACAATTGAAGTCATACCTTCAGTATGTTGATTCTTTGGAAACTAGAAAAGGTTTTAGACTCATAGAACTCTTGATCCATGAATAATTTTTACCTATGTTAATTGCTTCCAAAATTTTAAGAGTTTCTTAAATTTTATGAGGTTTCATTTTATTTTGCTATCCTGAGAGAAATTATTTTTTATGTATTCATTACCTTCTCTGGCATTGCAACTGTTTCTATAAATTTAGCTGTTTATTTGCTATTGTAATATAATATTTGAAAATTTCAATAGTTTTATCACAGAAATAATGTCAGTTGTAGTCATGTGCCAGGATAATTTGGACAGATCTATTGATAAGTTTACATGCACAAGATGACATACATGTTGATTCAGTAGCACTCAAGATCTTACAAACCTGAATACCTCATTTAATACAAAATGATGGTTCTTTTAATAGCTTATGTTTTGGTCACACCTAGCCGTGCTCAGGGCTTACTCCTTACTTTACTCAGTGATCACTCCTGGTGGGAGTTGGGGAACCATATGTAATGCCAGAGATTGCCCCTGGATCTGGCAAGTGCAAAGCAAGTGCTTTACTCACTGTACTTTCTCTCTGGCTCCCAAAAAGATAATTTTTCTTAGAAGTTAAATACTAGGTATTTTCATTTTATTTAATAGTGAGTGAAATTATAGGAGTGGAAAAATAGCTCAGTAGTTTGTGGTACAAAATTTTCATGTGCTGGTATTGACTTATATTATTGCATCACATGTACCTCCACCCAGCAAGTATAAGATGTAGCCCTGGAGACTTCCAAGCACTGCATAGGTTACTCTGGTGATGCCAACATATCGTGGACCAAGCTATGAATAACTAACCTTACTAGTGAAGTATCACCTGGAGTGATCTCTGGGCCCTCTTAGCACCGCTTGGGAGGTTCAAATAATAATAATAATAATAATAATAATAATAATATAATAAATTAAATAATGATAACAGAAAATGTGAAAATAATACGCCATTCACAATGCATTGTATGACTATTTTAATCACATTCTGTGTAAAGAATCTGATTATTTTTGTATCAAATGTACATCACAATTTCATGTCACACTGAGAGAAACTGAACCAAGCCCTTTTTATATAAATTAAAATATTGATACATTACAGGCTACTATGAGACAAATATTTAATGAATAAATATTCAAACAAAGAATACCTGTTCTAATGGAATAGTGGAATAACCTGTACTTTGGATATGGAAATTTCGATACAGGAATCAGCTGCAGAAAATATTGCATATTAAGGATGCACATGTTTCTCACTAAATGCCATCCCTGGTTTAGATCACAATTTTGTTCCTCTTCTAAAGAAAAGTTTTCAAGTGTTGGTTGGCTAATATGGATAGATAAAGGCACCAGTCATTCCATCACCTTAACTCTGATCAACTCTTAAGGGCTTTCTTTGCTCCAGAGCTCCTTGAGGATGAACTGATCTCATCTACTTTAGAATTCCTTTTTGTTCTGTTCTGCTTCCCTCAGTTCCTTAGGTGGGGAGTTCTCACCGAAATGGCGAACCTTTGACACAGGTGCCAGCGGTGGCACGTGAAGGCCTTACAGCTGGCACTTGGGAAGAGGTCTAAAATTAAGATATGCAGCGCGGCAGGAGGCAAGTGTGCCGGTGTCTGCTTTGCAGCTCACCTGGCAACAGGGTCAGACTGGCCATTGGAAGGACTAGACATTGTGCAGCAGTTTGGGCACAAGGTTAGCCATCACTGTAAGATTTTCCCTATAAATTATGTGTCTCTGAGTATGTTTCTACCTAGCACAGTGGACTTTCTGATTTATCAAAATTTCACAGGAGTAATATTGAATATATTTTTTTGAAAAATGAACCAAACACATACACACACAAAAGAAAACAGTGTACAAGAACAAAAACTCTGAAAGTTTTGCTTATTTTCCTTGAAGATTTCAAAAGATGAATCAGTCTTTTAGAACTGGAATTTTCTTTAGTCACAGAGCAAGAACTAACTTTGACTTCTCTATTTATAAAATATAAAAAAAGTAAACTATTATTTTCCAAGGTTAATATGCATATATAAATATTTCCAGGAAGCAACAAAACATGACTCAATGGAAGTGTGAGCATAAAAACAGTAACATAGTTGTACAAGTGGATCATATTTTGCTGGAATGTTAATGTTAACCTTACACACATGCATTTTTTAAGGGGAGGTTATGCTAATTTTTCTTTCTATATTCTTCAAAGGGATGTTGGTTTTATTTGAATTAGTATGTGGAATCTTGTCCAAAACAACAACTTATCTGTAATTTCAGTTTCTGGAAAGGTGATGAATCTATTATTGTGGGGGCTGGGGTTCTCAGAACAAAAAATTGCTTTCACTTAAGTATTTCAAATCTTTAGGCTTTCTCTACAATTTTTTAAAATAAGTTAATGAAAAAGATAAAATCCTGAGTCTGGAGAGAAAGGACATTGCCAATTCAGGTTCATTCCCTAGTATATCATATGATCCGTCAAGCCTACTAGGAGTGACACCTGAGTTTAGAGTCAGGAGTAATCCCTGAGAATCAATAGGAATCCCCCCCAAAATAAAGTCCTATTTAAATTTTTGTGAAAGAAAATACAGTAATAATTTTACTGAACTACTTATTTGGAAAGGGAAAATAAGTTTTGTTCAATATTTAATGATTTGTCCAAAAACCTCAGTTCAAATTATTCAAATATGATTAATTTGTGAATCAAGGCATTTGCCTCTCAGTTTAATGTATTTGTCATCACCACATTGTCTCCATCTTTGCAAATTTCTTTATTGTTATTTGGTTTCTAGCTTCTCATGTCAGACATTTTGAATATGTCATATCAAGATATTGAAAGAACCATACCTTAACAACCAGGAGGAAAGAACAAATATACTCATAATTTTAATCTCCTATGGAAATTTTAGTCAATTTTGGTATACTAGTTAAATTCAGTTGTTACTTAATTTCTTAATAAAGCTATTCAGACTGTGAGAAGATAATATCTATTTCAGATGCTTTGTAGGCTCAAAAAATAACAATATTCAGAGTTAAACAATAATGTACTACAAGTCATGAATCTATATTTAATATTTTGGATTTGTTGTCAAAAATAAACTATTGTTCATAACCCATTTGTCAAAGTATCAAATGTTTTTTTATAATATTAACTTCCTAATCAGCACTACAGAAACCATATAAAATATTTTACTTGTGTAACTTAAAAATTCTTAGAGGTCTATCATTATATGTATTATTATATGTGTCATTATATGTGTCAGAAATACTACAAATAAGTAGGGATAGCAAACTTCCAACAGAGATGCACAAATAAATCATAACAAAAATTGTCTACAATAGTAAAAGCTCTGACTCACAATTCAAAAATCCCTTCCCCACACCTATAGTCATTGCAGCGCTATTTACAATTGCCAGACTCTAGAACCAACCAGAATGCCCTTCAACAAATGAATGCTAAAGAAACTATGGTACATATACAATGGAATATTATGCAGCCATCAGGAGAGATGAAGTCATGAAATTTTCCTATACATGGATGAAGATGGTATCTAATATGCTGAGTGAAATTAGTCAGAGGGAAAGAGATAGACACAGAATAGTCTCACTTAGCTATGGGTTTTAAGAAAAAAATAAGGACATTATGATAATAATCCCAGAGACAATAGAGATGAGGGCCAGAAGGACCTGCTCGCAACATAAATCTCATCACCACAAAGAGTAGTTGTGCAATTAGGGAATAGCTACACTAACAACTATTATGACAATCTTAATGAGGGATAAAAGTAGAATGCCTGTATTAAATACAGGCAGGGGTTGTGGGAGGAGGGATACGGGGGCACTGGTGGTGGGAATGTTGCACTGGTGAAGGGGGTGATGTTATTTTTGTGACTGAAATCCAACTATAGTCATGTTTGAATCATGGTGTTTAAATAAGATATTATTAAAAACACATAAAAAATCAAGATTTACCTTAAGGCATTATATGTGAATATCATGTGCTGCTATTATAGAGATTTATCTATCAAATCTTGATTCATTGAGATTCTGTGATTTATAATACTGTTAATAATGGTTTCTCACACACATAATTCCAAGACCATACTCAATATCACTGTACCCACCTCCCTGGATGGGAATATTTTTTTAATATACACTGCTATTTTCAATGACTGTTCAGTGAATTTATAGAATTATATATAACAGCGACAAAACTGTAAGTCAATGTGAAAGAATAATACTGATATACCATAAAAAAAGCTCTGACTTAACTATGAAAATCAACTTCTATTCCCATGCCTAAATTAGTGAATCAGATATGTGTCTTTCTATTCATTTTTCTTCATTTGGCTTAGTGGTTTCATTTCATTTCAGTGTTTAATTGGTTGCATAAATTTGTAATGAACACATTTCAATAAATACTACTTGACTTAAAAGAAATTAAAGTTTCTATAAAATATGTATGTTTTCCAACTCTAACACATATTCAATAAGCTTCATCAAGTAATTTGACACCCCACCTGTTGTTTGAGATTAGAAACCTTACTAATGAGAAGAAATGTGATAAGAGGCGACAAGATAGTGATGAAGAGTGGAAAATAAAAGAAGAAAGAAAAGAAGTAATATCTCTGATCTATGTTCATAGCAGCACTATTTGCAATTTCCAGAATTTGGAAACAACTCAAGCACCTGGGAACATATGCCTAGATAATAAAACTGTGATTATATTTATATACACCCAATATATTTAAATCCATAAAATGAAGTAATACTGAAATATAAAAAAAATAAAACCAGCAATTCTTCTGATATGTGGATAGATTAAGAGCTATCATGCTGATTAAACTCAGCCAGACAACTTTAATATAAAAATAAAAGAAATGTAGTAAATAAATAAACTGCTAATGAAAACAAACTCGATGGTCAGTCTAAAAACCTGATTTTACCAAGGAGGTAGTTAACTGGAGTGGAAGGAAACCTTAAGAATTGGTGTTGGCTAGTAATACCTTGTGACATTGTTCCTTTTTGCATAGGTACATTAAAATGGGAAAAGTTTACATATGCAAACAAGTTCTTATCTACTAGAGATAGGAACACAAATTTTTATACTGCTGTTGGAACTTACATCCTTACACTTGGCATAGTGACTTGACTTAGACTTCATTTGATCGGACATTGTTCATTCACTCCTGAACTATGGATACCATCTATGGGGAACAAACAAGGTTTCCTACACCATTACCAGGAATAAAAATTCTACCAAGGAAGACCCCTCTACTGCCATGGCACTAAATTACTTCAAAGACAGTTCTTAAGACATCCTGACAACCTAGAAAAAGCAATAGTCTGCTTATTTTAAGGCAGATTCTCTACAATGTCACCTAATGGTGAGATGAAACTAGAAGAGGCAACATACCACCTAGACTTCGATATAGAACTGTACAGAAACCAGGATCTATAACTACAGAAACCTGACAGCAACAACTGTGATGATGAAGAGCTTTTACTGGAATTACAGAGATGTAAGGGGTTGGACAACCTAGTATGCCTGGAGCCTGGAGATGGTCTTATGCCAATGTGTCCCTGGTTTTAGGCCAAAGGTTTTTCCTTCCAAGTTCTTCCATAGTTTGCTGTGTCTTTGCAAACAACAACAATTACCCTCTCACACACACATTGTTTTTTAGTGTTTCTCCTTTCTTAAAAAAATTAAGAGAGCATACTAAACGTCTGCTATTGTATTAACGACTTTATTGTTGATACAATAATTTTCATGAATATAACTGCTAATGAACTCTTCTTTTTTCATTTTTTTTAGATTTTTCTATTTTCTTACTATTTTTAAAATAACTTTGCTTTCTGTCATCCTGGAACAAATGTATTATGATCGATTATATCAACTATGTGATACATTTATTAAATTAATAAATTTATAACAATAAAGAATTGGTATTGGAACGTGCTGCATGACTGACACTTTAGTCTTAATAATAAGATTGATCATGGTACCAAATAAAAACATATAAAAGGAAAGGCTCAAGAAATGAGTCTCATCAACAATAAAAGTAATAAGTAGGTGTATTGAAAAAAGTGGTATATTTTTTAAACATAATTTAATAATGACACATAAAATTATATTATTGTATAATGTATGTTTGAGTAAATTAATATAACTATATTGTCTACCACAATCAATTAATAAATAGAATAACAAAAATTTTACATGACATCTGGCTTGCCATGAGGCTGTAAACTTATTAAATAGTAGAGCTGAATACTCTAAATGCTTGTCTCAAATTTGGTATTTTGGGATCAGAGTAGTGGCGCAGCGGTAGGGTATTTACCTTGCATGTGGCTGACCTAGGACAGACCATAATTTGATCCCCATCATCCCATATTGTCCCCTAAGCCAGGAGTGATTTCTGAGTCCTCAGCCAAGAGTAAACCCTGAGTATCAAAGAGAGTGATCCAAAACTCCCCCACTCAAAAAATAATGGGAAGTGCTAGCTGAAAAACAAAATACAAGAAGAGGATTTGTATTTAATAATTATATTAATAAATATGCTAAAATTTCAAAATTTTAAATGTACTTCAAGAATATTTTCAGGCTTACTAAAATAAAAATAAAAATAAAAGTTACAGACTACTTAATAAAAATTAGTGAAAAGTCTATAACAAATTAATCTTCATGAATTATTGTAAGGACAAATTATTTTTAGTATGGTGCTGCTCTTTCATTTAACAATTGATCAAAATATAATTAGCTTAGAAAATGTTTTAATATTCTCCATTTACTTCAATAGCATGATGCAGTTAAAATGACCAGAAATCTAAGTCTAGATGCAGGGTAGAATTATATGGCTTTAAATACATGATATAGACTTGTAGAACATCTAGAATTCACATACAATTTGTATTCTAGAATTGAGAACTCCAAAAGTCCCTGTTCATTATATGCTTATATAAATGGAATTAGTCCATAAGTTTCAGGATCATCCAGTTAGTACAGCATTTCATTCAGATAAAATGTCAAATCTGAAAACCAAAAAAAAAAAAAAAGCATCAATTTTCTAGGTAAAAGGTATTATTATCTTGTCCTATTGTGTTTTCTCAACTATCCAAATAAAAAGGGCATGTTTTATAATATAGTCAATGTTTTATATGTTAAATAATTTGTGATTTGAATAAAAACCATAAATTGTTGTCTCTTCCTTTAGAAATTTCATCTCTAAATTCTGCTATTGAAACCACCAATGTGTAAATATATAAGTATATTTATTATAAGTATATAAATATGAACATTAATATATTTACAAATATAAATATATATAGTTCATTAAATTAAAAAAGAAAGTACTAAAAGTAAATCATTGAATCTGAATCTTATTCTAAAGTAGAAAAAACCTTTTAACTTTTTTACTCCAATAGTTATTAGAATGAGAAGGTCTCAAGACAGTAGTTATTTAGCTTCTATTTCAGTTTTAAATTTTATTTAATTGCCAAATATTAATGTTATTATTTTGTATATTAAGTAAGCTTTATTTATATTTGTAGTTAACATAAATACCATACTTGAGGCATAAAATATTTAATTTGAGTTAAAGTAAATTTTCTAAGAAATAATACAAAATGCTGATAATTAATAGCAAGGTATGATAGTTGTTTATAGTTTTTATTTATATAAAATGAATATATCTCTTGTTTCATATTTTATATACTAAATAATAAATTGTCAAGTTACTTTATTTACAAAAATACATTTACTGCTAGTAAACTTTACCAAATATGTTAAGGGCTTACATTTAAAATGCTAATTTGAATAACTTGTTATTTGATAAAATATTTTTAGAATTTAATAAAACAAAGTAGATACTTTTCTATGGGTTATTGTACATACAAGAAATTAAGCTGTAGATATATCAATATATTATATATTAAAAACTTTATTTCATTGCTTATCATGGTTTAAACAATGGCTATTGAGTGTTTTCTCTATTTGTATGGCTAAACGAATACTCTAATATATATAAAGAAATATATTTACAACAGAAAAACAATTTACATTTAAAATCCATATGTAGATCTTTTAAAACAAAACATGAATTACTGACTTATTTTCTGTTTAGTGATCAAGTTTAAATTAAATTTGGTAGAGTTTTGGGTATATAATATATAAATGAATGACTGTATATTATATATATCATACAAGTGAAGATGACTATATTAGTTATTTTATCACCTATAGTCACTGAAGCATTTGAAATATAAAATTCTTTCCAGGATAAATAAGGCAAAAATGTACTTATAAAGTTAATATACATTAGAACGTGAATTTGTTCTTGGGTTTAGATATGAATATTCCACTAGAAATCTGAGGACTCTTTCTTTTTTTTTTAATTTTTATTGTAACTGAAGTGCATTACACAGAATTATTTACAGTACATAGTGACAATGAATGAAGGGCAATCCCACCACCAATTTATCCTCCCTCCACTCCTGTTCCCAGCATGTCTCCCATATCTCCCTCCTTTACCGCCCCAGAATACTAGTGTAACTGGTCTCTACCTCACAGCTTGTTGTAGATTGGGTATCTATTTTGTTGTCATTGACTTTGGGTTTGGTGTTCCAGTCTGATCATTTTTCATTTTCACTACATGTTCATATGACTGATCCTGGTATCATCATTTTCCCGGCTCAATTTACAAGGCTAAATAATTAAAGTTATGTGGTTCTGTTGGAGATAAAAAGGTTAAGAAAAAGAGAAGGAAAATTTGGTATCAACTACCAAAAAAACAAAAAATCACCAAATAATATCCACAAGAGTGAAAAAGAAAGAAAAAAGTGGAAGAAAAAAGAGAAGGAAAATAATATCAAAAACAAAACAAAACAAGAAAAAGGAATGCTGGAGTAGCAGGGTTTGGTGTTTCTTCACTTTCCCCCCACAAACTGCTGAGGACTCTTTCTAACAACAAAAGGTACATATTTTATTCCCACAATTGCTCACCATCTCCACTTATATTCTAGTCCCTTGTGACAATCAAGTCTCTAGGCATTAGAGTACTCTTTATTTATACAAATCAGAATCAAAGGCCTCTCATCTTTACAAATATCTTGGGAAAGCAATGACTTGTTCCAGATTTTATAACCATAATCAGGAATTATCCTGTGAGTTACTTAAGATAAGGAGGCATCTGCTTCATCTCTAATAATAAAATTCATTTAAAAAAATTTAGGTAGCCTTGGAAAAACTCCTGATATTCATTAGATATGGAAAACATTGAAATGTGAGAATAACAAAACAATAATGAATATAGATATCATGATTGGCATTAATAGTGATCTGTTACCTATTTCATTTGTACATTCTAACCTCAGCAAGTTACTCTACTGATCTACATACAATATTTGTAAACATATAAAGATATGTACAAAATGATTGAAACATTTCCTTTTTCAAGTAAAGTAATTAATGTTTGAATTAAAATAATATGTAAGCACTGTAAATTTACAGAAAAATTTAGGTTATAAAGGAGGAATTAAAGTTCTTGTGTTTTGGGAATGTAAAGTATTATTGCATTAAAATTGTACTCATATATATCAAGTAAATATTTTCTTACAGGAGCAAGTTATTAAGATGTTTTACAGTTATAGTTTATAATAGCTATTGAGATGCTATCCAATCAACTACTACTTATAGTTATAAACCCTAGTAAAAATTATAATACACTTAATCCCTGCTATCCCTGGAAATGACAAATTGGTAGCACTGATATAATAGAGCTGTTATGATTTATGAAAGGCTCACTTCTCTATAATTCTTGTTTACCAGCTGTAACTATACGAAGTTATTTACCATATTTGACAGCTTAAAGATCATTTTTATCTAACATGTAATAGTAAACTATGCAAATGCTTTTCTTTAATATAAAAGTATGATTTTGTTGTGAAATTAAGTGAAATAATATGGAGTTGTTATTGTGGTGAATGTATAATAACAAAAGTAATCCATCACTACCCTAAAGTAAGGATTAGCTAAAAGTAAAATATAAAATACAGGGCATAAATGACTGATAAAATAGTAAGAAGAAGGAAGCTGAATTCATTAAACAGATAACGATGCTTCCTTATTTTTATGTTTCTCAAATATGGAATATGATTTACTATTTAAGCTCTTTGAGGCTGAAGATAATAGTTTAATGTTTTCTTTACATATATAGTAGATTATATACCCGGACTAAGATTAAAAACACATGCTTTGTGTTGCTTGATCAGTTATCAAGTAGTGATATATTAGAGTATCAGTATAAGAAAAAATGTACAGTTTATTAATTGAGTGAAGTGGATATTTCACAAGATAGCAAATTTTAAAATCATATTCATACTCACATACTGTATGGTTATAGAAATATAATAATATTTCAGGCCAAAGAGATAGTATAGTGATTAGGGCACTTTGTCTTGCAAGTGGCTGATACAGGTTTGATCCCTAGTATCTCTTGAAGTCCCCTTAGCAATGTGAAAAGTAGTTGATTAACTACTACCCACATGTCTCAGCAAATATTTCCTGAGTACTAAAAGCTGTAATCCAAGTCTTAAAAAATATCTTAATATAAAATGATTGAAAAATCTTCATCAATGTTTTTATAATGTATTGCTTTGTCATAGTTATCTAATAGCAATAGAAGTAAAACTTACATACTGTATAACATTAGGGGCCAGAGCAATAGCACAGTAGTAGGACGTTTGCCTTGCATGCAGTTGACCATGGACAGACCTGGGTTCGATCCCCAGCATTCCATATGGCCCCCCAAGCCAGGAATGATTTCTGAGTGCACAGCCACGAGTAACCCTTGAGTATCACTAGATGTGGCCAAAAACCAAAAATAAAATAAAATAAACCTTACATATAATACTAACAGCAATACTTATGTACTATATATTAGGAGTACTTAATAAAAGTAATCATAAAGTTTAGAAATCTGAAAATCAGAGAATGAGGATTGAAAGGTAAATAACATCTCTAAAATCAGCTTCCAGTATGTAAATCTAAAATCTTGTGCCAAGTGAGCATTCAGCAGTGCTACATGCACCGATTCTTTCCCGTGAGGGTGATCCGAGAAATGTTAGCCTTGCATGGAGGACATAGGAACAAGTTTCTATTTCCTCTTGTGTGAAATAATGGGAAACATTGTATTTCCCAGGAAAGAAATGTGAAACAACCCATTTAACAAAATTTAGCATTTTTAACTGTGAGTTAAATTTTTATCAATTTTCTGCAATTCTCCTAGAGAACATTAAAAGCTCTTCAGTGAATAAATTTAAACCAATTAATTTTGGTCCTTCTTAAAATAAAAAATATAGCACAGCAGAAAGCAAAGTAGAAGAAAACTTTAAGTATGCTTATGAGAATATGGTTAAGCAAGAATTTTTATATATGCATGCATGTATATCTCTATATCATATATAACATATATCATAATAATATATTTATACAATAAATGTTTTCTTACTTTTTCAAAAGTATTCTTGTCTTCTCTACTGTCAAAACTCTTTACCCTAAATTTTCTTTGGAAATGCTGCAATTCACAATGGCATCCTATAGTATTGCAGCTATCTTTATAGAGCAGTTAACTGAATTAGAGAAGATGTATGAAAGATATGGAAAAATAGTACTTTAGAATCTAAAGTTACTTAAAATATTTTTACATCTCAGGGCCGGAGAGATAGCATGGAGGTAAGGAATTTGCCTTTCCTGCAGAAGGTCATCAGTTCGAATCCTGGCGTACCATATGGTTAACTCGCTTGCCAGGAGCAATTTCTGAGCATGGAACCAGGAATAACCCCTGAACACTGCCAGGTGTGACCCCAAAATCATATATATATATATGATTTATATATATTATATAAAAATATATTATATATATTATATTTTATATATATTATATATATATTTTTACGTCTCATAAAGGTAATAGGTAACCTACAATAATCATATTTTTACTACCATATAAAGACTGAAATTTAGAAATATTATTTATTTTCTATTCTTACTATTAATATTACACAATAATTAACCATCTTTATTAACTCATCATGAGATACAAAATTAATAATTGTTTATTATTTTGTTTTGGTCATACAATATTCCAACACTTATCTCTCTACTCGTGTTCATTTTCCTCCACCAATTTCTCCAGTCACCCTCCCACCTTCCTATCCCTCTCCCTAGCCAGCCTGTATAGGAGATTTTTTCTATGTCTCTGATTCTGTCTCTATGTCTTTTTCTCTGTTTCTCAGTCTCTGTTTCTCTGCCTCTGTCTCTCAGTCTCTGTCTCTGTCTCTCTGTGTCTCTGTCTCTCTTTCTTTCATATAACCTTTCACAGAGAAACTTTCAAGACAACAGAGCACCAGTGCTCTCTATGGCATTTCCTTCTCCCATTTCTTCATATTCAATTGACTTTAACAACATTGAAGTAGATTTAGGTGCTTATTCATTTAATATAAAAATTGACAAGACCCTTTTCCTACAGATCCAAGGCCCATCCATGAATGATAACACATTATTCTAGATGATACCTGTTACATTATAACCCTGGATATACTATAATCATATTATTCTGTTGATTTCCCTTTGATCAGTAGTTCTATCTACAGTCTTACATCAATCTCTTGCTGTGTACTCTAAAATAGTTTAACAACATCATCTCTGGTGATAACAAGTACACTGTAGTATGCTCTTCCTTACATTCAAGTATTACCATTCATGACTTACCTCTTGAGTTCACTATAAAGGAGATGTTGCTTTTTCTGGGATCTTTCTCATTTTGCATTTTAAATTATGCCTTATTTATAGTTCTAATTATCAGAAAGGAAATGTTTGTGACTTTATTATCTACATGAATTTAGACAATAAGCCATTAAAAAACAATAACCAAATAAACAGAGCTGTTGACAGGTGAATTACAGAAATAGAAAGCAGTGTACATTTTGGAACATCTGTAATGCACCAGTATAAAACCATATATGTAATTCATCATGCTACTCAGATCATTTTCACTCAGTATCAGAGTGAAAATACTTTATGTCTAATAATTATGCTCATGAAAATAAGAAAGGTTTTAAATAACTTTTTCTGCTGAGTTCTTAAAGTTGGAACTTGTAATGGAAACATTAAAAATGAAAATATAAAAGTGTATATAAAAGCAGGTCTATTACTTACAGTTTTATTCTAAATTTTCTACAAGAAAAAACATAATGGCATTTTAAAAAAAAGGGTGGCAGAAGAGTATTACATTTCTATTCATAGAAACACTTTTATAATTTGATTATCTTTATTTAGAATCTTTTTGATTCCTAGATGATGAATCTTTCTTACAGTCCTAGACCCAATTAAGCAAGGTGTAAGATGGTGAAAATAATCATAGGAAAACTTTTCATAGAATAAATATGGACATATAGTGTGCCAGGCACATCTACAATTTTTACATTAGTTTTGAATTATGTATTGCAACTAAAACTAATGTTAAAAAGAAACCAAAACTCACTCAATCTCAAGAAGGAACTCTGAGCTGCAGCAGGACTCTGAGCTCTGGGCATGGTTCAGACCCATCTATCTGCTCAAGAAACACAGACATCAGCATTGAGGGAATGAGCAAGTGTAATGCTGCTAAGACAAGAGGGCCCTATGAGGCAGCCAACCAGGGTAGTAAGGCGACAGTGAGACAGATTTGTTCATGGTGCTCCTAGGCAAGGAGCCTCACCACAACACATAAAAACAAACAAACAAACAAAAAACAAAAATACCACCAAGCTGAAAAGGTCACAATAGGAAAACAACACAAAACCTAACCACACTTAATAAATGAAGATGGTATTTATATAGACTCAGTTAATAACTGCCACCTATATTGTTGCTCTTGTTAATGACTTCAGAGAGGAAACGTGGAGGATGTTTAAAGAACTCGGAGAAACTATGAACCAACCAAACAAACAGAAAATAAAACTCAAGATATGAGAGTAAAAATGAGAAAACTTCAAATGAAATAAAGTTCTGAAAATCTTCGTGAAATGAAAAAGAATACAAAATCTAAAATTTGACTTGGTTATCATTAGAAATGTCAAGGACTATACATAAAGATTGCTTGTCTTCCATGTAATGGACTTGGGCTCTGCTATGAGTGAAAAATAAGCAAAGAACTGGGAGAAAAAACCTGAACACAACTAGACATACAATTCCTCTATGAAAATCTAGAAGAAAATATACACATTTAAGAAATGATAGTCAAATCTTCATACTTACTAACTTTACACAATAACGTTGAGATCTTTAAAAGAAATATTATGTAAAGCTAAGAACATAGTCATTTCCATTCAATATCTAATGTTGTCCCATCTAACAATGTTACTTAAAAATAGTGACTGATCAATAAGTCATTTAGTAAGTAGAGTTAGTGTTTAGGTGTTATATTGAGTCTCTTCATTACATTATAGACTTCCTAATGGAGACTAACATTAAAATGCTTGAAAAATAAAAACAGTTATTTATTAAAGGCGAGGTAAGTTTGAAAAATTTCTGCAGACAATTCACGTGTTTCTGTGGATGGTGGTTCTATCTATTTAACTTAAACACACACTTAAGTTCACTTAAGAAAATAGTCATAGCAAAGTTTTATTTGGGCCAGCAAAAACAACTATTTAAAAGTTTTGTTTAGTATAGAAATTGCTTAAAATTCACCCCTTAAGACTTATAAAAATGCTACATTTACATATATCAAAGCAAATCCTTTGATGATAGAGTATGAATGAGTCAAACAAGTTCGACACCAAGAATCAAAATTTTAAACTGAGAGTCAGAGAGCCACACCATGCAGTGACCTGCCAAAACAGACAAACACTCACACAAAAGCATCTAATTTTAACAATAATCTGTTAAACACATATTGCATTTTGCCATTTTGAATGAAGGTCAAAATCCTGCAGTGATGGTGAGGGTGTGCTGCGTTCTCCACACTAAGAACTAACGGCCAGATGTGACCCTATCTGTGACACATGGGTTCCCTGCTCACTGGACCTTGCAGTTGTTTCCAAGGGATGGGAACGGGGTGACGCAGCCTGGGAGCGGGACTCGGAGCTCGGAGATCTCTCCTCAGAGGTCCCTCCTAAGAAGCAGCAGAAGAAATCCAAACTTGGCAAAGAGTCACAGTATACCGAAGAATGAGAAGAGGCAAAGAGCCGCATTCATTTTGGCCAGGAGCCACACGCAGCTCTGTGTTCGCCACCCTTGCCTTAAACCATTCATTCACAAAAGCATGACTTCATACTCTCAAGGAATATTAAATGATAGGATTAAATAATATAAATAAATGGTGCAATATTAGATTAAAATATCTAAAAAAGAGAAAGAGAAGAAAAATATGTGTGAGAAATAGATTTATACATAGAGATAGAGAACGAATATTTACCATAGAGGCTGGCAAGGAAAAGAGTAACATGGAAGGTGGTAGAAATAAACAAAAACTGGTGGTGGGAAATGTGCACTGGTGAAGGAATGGATGTTGGCCATTGTATGACTGAAACTCAATCATGAACAACTTTGTGACTGTATCTCATGGTGATCCAGTTAAATATTATTAATAAAAAATGAATAGGTAGATAAGTGATTCAAGTTAATGCCTATGATTAAAAATTCAGAAGAAAATTCTGGGTCTTAGTGTAGGTTTAACTGATATTCCAACCTCTCAAAGCATAAAAGCAGTTTAGTGAATTAAGTAAAGAGAAATGGTTGAATACTTCAGGCAAATGATATATTCAGCACAAAATATAATATCCCTTAACAAATTTTGCAATCTTATCTTCAAGCTATCAGGAAAGACTACTAATGACTCTAGAGACTTGGAGTAAGACTGAAAATAGTTTTGGGGCAATACTTTTAGAACCTAGTAACTACAGCAACAAGATGACAAAGAAAACTTACGTAAACTCTCGATATACATTATATTGCAGCAAGTTGGGGATTTTTTTTTTTTTTTGGTTTTTGGGTCACACCCAGCAGTGCTCAGAGTTACTCCTGGCTCCATGCTCAGAAATCGCTCCTGGCAGGCACGGGGAGCCATATGGGGCACCGGGATTCGAACCGATGACCTTTTGCATGAAAGGCAAACACCTTACCTCCATGCTATCTCCCGGGTCCCCAGTTGGGGATATTTCATGACAGAACCAATACTCTTGGAAGATACCATCCAATACCTCTTAGAAGTACTTCAACAATTTGGAAAATATTGAGAATGAACTTCACAAGAGTAAAATAATCAGGGCTAATTTCATGGGCATGCTATGACATAACATAAAGAGGTGTAGATTGAGGAAGACTGCACTTTATATTATTTTGGGCAAATTTGAGCTTGTAGCCTTTATAGTAAGAATGTTAAAAATAGATTGTTAAAGAACTAGTAATTTTGCAAGATGATGAAATTAAGGGACTTATAAATTTCAGCTTAAAGTATGTCACTTTCAAGTTATAATTTTGATCATTTGCAGGTGGCGTAGGTCTTATAATAATTGCACTTGAAGTAAAATGCTTTAACTCTACATACTGCTTCATTTTACCAAAGAGTCTTGGAGATCCATATTTTATTATAAATACAAGAAAATATAAACATATGCTTTTAAAATTAAGATATGAATAATATCATTAGAGGTGTGTCTCTACAGATTCCTCACTGACACTGAGAGCTGATATCAATACTTAGATTCAAAGTTACAGTTACCCTTCTCATGGGTTATATGCCTACAGTTTGGATCAAGTTTAGGGAAATAACTGAATGCATTAAATCTTTTTATGTAAATTTAAGCATAGAATTTCCCCATGCTATTTACAGAAAAACTATTCATCTGAAATGCCAGTTGCAAATATTTTCCTGGGCCAAATGTGGTCTGTAAAGTCATGGGGATTTGTCTTTCAAGATGAGAATGACTTTAGTATACATCTTTTAGAATGCTCATAAATTATTTAAATTACACATCCTGTTCACAGGAATAAAATAATATATCAAAGAGCTCATTTAAAAAAAATAAAACAGTTTAGTGACATGAGAATATGAACAGTCACAATATATAAGTTTCATACAACCATGCTTCCTAAACAAATAAAACATATATTTTCTGACTATAATTGTGAGGATTTGTTATACATGGTAGTGTGTTGCTCTTGGAGGAAACATAAATATATCACTAAAACTATGCACCAATCATTGATTGATGGCTGCAGAATAAGAGCTTAAGTACTAAACTCAGGAGTCAAAATAATTATCGTTAGTACCTAGGAAAACTGCAAATCTATGGAACAAAGCAGAGACTTGAGCACTGCAGTCTAGTAACAAAGATTGCAGATAAATACACTTTTATATTTTGCTTTCTTTTGGTTTGGTTTTTGGGACACACCTGGTGATGCTCAGGAGTTTCACCTGGCTATGCACTCAGAAATTGCTCCTGGCTTGGTGGACCATATGGGACTCCGGGGGATTGGGCCAAGTTCAGTCTTAGACTAGAGTGGGCAAGGCAGTTGTCTTACTGCTTACGCCACCACTCTTGGCTGCATTTCCATGTTTTTGATTCTTCAAAGCCATTAAGATTTTTCCAAGTCTGTTAAAATTTACTTATTTATAACTGGCTGTCTTCTGTATGATGAAATGCATTTGGTAGTGCAAGATTGACCCACGTCTGTCATATTTTGGGCCTACTCCTGGATCTCTGCTCAGGAATAACTCTTTAGAAGTTTTCAGGGATCTTATGGTATGCTGAGGGTTGAACCCAGATCAGCAGTGCAGGGGCAACTGTCCTACCTTTTGTACCATTGCACTAGAAACATAAAATACATTTTTAAATTATAAAATAAAATAAAAATTAAGCCAGCTGATTTTAAGCATAATATCCTCCTGAGGACCTATTCCTAAAGAGATGTCCTCATGGTAAAGAAATTAAACAAATATTATTCTCTTTTCCTTTAGTAGGTAAGCAGAGAAAATACACAGTACCCGAATCACAAAAATACAAGTTAAATTCTATCCCTTGAAGCTAGTACACTAAGAGAGAAGAAACTTAAATAAAAATAAAACTAACCAAATAAATGCAAAAATCCATTTTCAGAGTTGCAGTGCAGAAAAACAAAAGAAAGCAAAGCAAATAGTTAGGCAGATATTTTAAAGTATTCACTCCAAAGGTTTCATTTCTATCTACATATTGAACTCACTGGGAGGGTTTATCAATATGATTATTCTCCTGCTTCTAAGTCAGCAGGTATGGTCTACAGGCAATTTACATTTCAAACATATTTCCAGGAGATGTTTCAGTTACAGTGTCCTAAACTTGATGAGTCAGTTTTAAGTGATGAAACAGGTTGTGTTATTTCCCTGATATGTGGCAAATCCTGGTTTGATGGTCAGATCAACTTCCAAACACTGAGCTGGGAGTAGTCTTTTACATTTCTGTTTGAGATGTAGACAAATACCTCTTCTCATCGCAAAATATAAGGAGATTGAAAATAATTTTTCTTTACAGTAATTTGAGCTGTTTGTAATACCCATGCTTAAAACTTTTATTCTAGGTGCCAATGAAGCTAAATGAAACAAAGGATGACACAGTTGGGTTACATCAAGTAGAGGAAAGAGATAGCAATCAGAGAAATAAATCTATGACTTCATCACCTCTGCTACAAGGAATAACTGGAAAATCTAGGATCAAAAAAGTCTGTGATGAACCCCTGCATGGGTCCGAGCACAAATAGTGCTAAGCCTATCTGATGTGTACTTGGTCTGCCGGACATGGGATTTGATCCCTGCCATCTATTATTTAAGGGAGCAGCAAACTCACACGTGGACTCATAGAAATTTCTCTTTTTAGGAAAAGAAAGTCAATCCTAGTTCTTACCCAGGCCTTTTAAGTCCATTGTCTCCCCTCCTAGAAAAGTATTTTAGGGGGAGAGAAGAGCATTAAAGTAAAATTAGGCTTTATTAGAATGTCCAGAGAGTAATTCTTCTCACCTACACAACTGAGCAAGAAAGTAGGAAATACACATCTCAAGAGGAGAGATGTGAGTGATAAGTTCTTGCCATATTCATGTGCCCAAGGAACAACCTCTTCTTTGTTCTGAATTGGTTTATGTAGGATTTCTCTCAATCTACCCAACATGGGTTTTCTACTTAGATTAAGAATCTAATTGTGTTTGCCAGGGAGAAGGGTTGGCATCACCTGATCTTCTTTTATTTGCTGGAACTTCTCTTCTCAGTCCTTATTTCCAATATCCACAAGATTTGTCCTGGTAGCCTTAGTTCTAGGAACAAGAGTAACTTCTTCCAATTTCTCCCCTTTGACCAAGAGGAGCAAATTGTCTGCCTCAGAGATAGGCAGGTGGGGGGAGGGGGCACGGGTAAGTGGGAGGGAAACTTGGAACTTTGGAGGTAAGAAATGTTAGTGGCTGGGGCCGGGCGGTGGCGCTGCAGGTAAGGTGCCTGCCTTACCTGCGCTAACCTAGGACGGACCCCTGAGCGTCACCGCGTGTGGCCCAAAAACCAAAAACAAAAAAAAAAAAAACAAAAAAAGAAATGTTAGTGGTGCTCGCTTCGGCAGCACATATACTAAAATTGGAACGATACAGAGAAGATTAGCATGGCCCCTGCGCAAGGATGACACGCAAATTCGTGAAGCGTTCCATATTTAAAAAAAAAAAAAAAAAAGAAATGTTAGTGGATGGATGAAGGAGGAGCACACATTAATAAGATTGAAACTCAATTAAAAATACTTTGCAATCACAGTATTTAAATAAAAAAACTAAAAATGAATCAATTTCTTTCACTATGTTTCAAGAACTTTTGTTATAGCCAAAAGATTTATTACTACTTAGGGTGCCTTTCTGTAGCTACCTGTCTGCTTTATCCTGACTCATTATATGTTATATGTAAGTTTAATTTCTAGTAACTTAGATTTAAGCTTTTATTATGGTGCAGTGAAAGATGAGCTATCATTCACCATTGGTGGTATTTGATGTTTCATCTCAATAGAAAACACAATGGAGAATTCATTAGGAAAAACTTAAATTAGGGTCAGAGACAAATCTTAATGGACTTGAGCGCATTTTTTGCATGAAGACTAGATTCAGTCTCAGCACTATAAGGGTCCTTGAAGCAACTTCCAGGAGTGACTCAGAAGCAGTAAATTGAGAGTTTGCACTGAGCAATATCAAGTATGTTCCTCAACAAAAATAATAAAAAAATAGAAATTTCTCTTCTTGGTATATATCCAGAAAAAAAATAATCACATGGATAAATGCACACCTATGTTCACTATATTGCAACTTACAATAGCAAAGATTTAGTAAAGAAATTATGGTATGTACAAAGAATGGAATAATTGTCAGCATTAGGAGAATACAAAGTCTCAGTTGGATGTAACTGATAGAATTAGAGAGTTTTAGCTAAGGTAATTAAAACAAGTATTGAACTAATTTATTTGTCTGTTTCACATAATCAAAGCAAAGAAAATGAGCAATGTAAAGAAATCAAGAGATACTGCCAACAGAATTGAGGAAGGCAATAGAGGTAATGGATGAAGACTGAATATGGGTTATGTAAGTGGAAAAATAATAGATCTAGGGAAAGCAGTTGAAGAGATATTGAATCTGTTGAGACCTAGCATTTCATATCTAAGGCTATATTACTATAAATAATAAAATCTCAACAAAGTTTATTTTAATTGGGGCCTGAGTTGTATGTAGCACAGCGGTAGGGTGT
The DNA here is from genome assembly GCA_004027635.1 of Crocidura indochinensis. NCBI lineage: Eukaryota > Metazoa > Chordata > Mammalia > Eulipotyphla > Soricidae > Crocidura > Crocidura indochinensis. Next base: position 23,207 of record PVKC010012949.1, read on the forward strand.
TTGCTTTGCATGCAGCTGACCCAGGATGAACTCATGTTCGATTCCCAGCATCCCACATCCCATATGATCTCCCCAAGCAGGAACGATTTTTGAGTGCAGATCCAAGAGTAACCCCTAAACACTACTGGTTGTAACCAAAAACCAAAAAATTCTCTTCCTCCTCCTCTTCCTCCTCCCCC
>PVKC010012950.1:0-15752 GCA_004027635.1 Crocidura indochinensis
GAATCTCTGCCATATCAGTAGTGATCTCTCCTTTTTCATTCCTAATACGAGTTATCAAGTTTCTCTCTCTCTGTTTCTTTGTTAGTTTTGCCAGTGGTCTATCGATCTTGTTTATTTTTTCAAAGAACCAACTTCTGCTTTCGTTGATCTTTCGGATTGTTTTTTGGGTTTCCACTTCGTTGACTTCTGCTCTCAGCTTTGTTATTTCCTTTTGCCTCCCTATTTTTGGGTCCTTTTGTTGAGCACTTTCTATTTCTATAAGCTACGTCATTAAGCTACTCAGGTAAGCCTCTTCTTCCTTCCTGATGTGTGAACTTTAGTATTTTCTTTCATCCCTCTTTTACTTGGAGGGTAGGAGGGAGAACAAGGCTTCTCCAGTGATGCTTCAGTGAGGCCTGGAGGTTCATCTGGTGATTTTCAACCAATCAGGTCAGTAATGAAAACCTGAGGATGCAATGTGACTCAGATGCTGCAGAGTTGGGAATACTCTGGTCACTCCAGCAATGTTGAAAGCTTCTGAATATAGCATCTGTTGAAACTTAGGGAAGTCTCTGGTTCCTGGGATGAACCCTAACTCTTCCTTTCTCATCCCTTCCCTCTTCCTTTCTGCCATTGTTATGATGAACTGAAGTTATACTCATCCCACTCTAGAGCTCACAGGTCAGCTGCAGAGCCCCCTGGGGGTTCTCACATCTTCTGGGGGCTTCACACTCACTGGTTATGGCACTTATTGGTATTCTGGTTGTAGGGTCACACCCATGTTCACTGGGGCTTGCCAACCTGGTCCTGGAGATTGTATATCTTTTTTTTGTTAGATTGGTTTTTGTTTTGGACCACACCCAGTGGAGCTCAGGAGTTATTCCTGACTCTGTGCTCAGAAATTACTCCTGGCAGGCTCAGGGATCATATGGGATGCCGGGAATCACACTTGGGTTGGCTACAGGCAAGGTAAACAGCCTAGCCACTGTGCTATTACTCTGGCCTCACCATATCTTTTTGTGAACATATTTTCAGGTGCTGTGATGGGCAATTTTGTTAGTGGTGGGCATCATTCCAAAACTACCTCTACCCCTGGAGTGCCTGCTCCCCCCACCCCCAGATCCTGAACAACAACCACCACCAACTTCCGTTCAAACCCATGCCCCTATAAACTCATTCTATGGGTTGACTTTTCTGCTGTCTTTTATCCTCCCTTGAGTAAATCCCAGATTGGAGTGAATTTTTTCTACACCTATCTCTTTCTCACTGACCACTCAGCACAATGCCCTCTGGTTTCATCCATATGATCACTAATGGAATGATTCCACCTTTTCTTACAGCTGCAAAGAATCCCATTGTATATATACCCCAACTTCTTTATTGATCTGTTCAATTATAGTCAGACATTGGGTTGTTTATGTACCTTTCATAGAGTATTAATCACCATGATCAATATAGGCATTGAACATTTTGGGGGGTACTATACCAATTAATTGCAGTACTTTCCCATTTCTGATTGCATCTGCCCAAGAAGCTCCATCTGATTTGCACCAGGTGTACCCAGATACTTGAACTGGCACCTCTGCATGTGGGCTTCTTAGGGGATCAAACTCATAACCTTGGGCTTATGAGGCTGGTACCTTTAACCATAGGGGCCACTCTTGCTAAACCGACATGGTAAATAGAGGCATATCTGGATTTTTCATTTTCTGCTGGCCAAGGAATTTGACTATTGACTCATTTTCTAGGAGGGAAAGATCTAGAAGCACTCAAGTTCTGTTGGAGCTAGAATCACTTTATTTGGAGCACACAACAGTCTTTGTGATAATGTTTACTTTATTTCACTAACAAGGTACCCACAACTAGTTGGATATTAAAAGGATCTTTTCTCTTTGTGAACAACTCTAATGAGCTTGTCTGGACATATCCAGTTTGGGCAAAAGTTTTCAGGAAAAGATTGTCCAAAACCAACCTTGGCTTTCTTTGAAGGAGAATGGGAGTAACTGGACTTTCCATTCAAGTAGGATGGGTGAAAACCCAAAAAAGGATCTCTGAGACATCTTCAACAGCTGCTCCTCAAACACACAGGCTGAAATTAAAACCGAACTGAATCCCATCCCCCCTTTTAGCCACAACAGGCAACAGACAGCTCATGGGAAGCCACAATATATTCATAAGATTCGACAACATTCTATTGTGACTAATGTCAGTTGACAATCGGCAGGAGAACCACAATAAACAGGTGACGGCAAGCACTGCTGCTAAGCTACAAACCCAAAAAATGTTTTGCCAGGCTCATGCTGTTGGCCAATAAGTCATCTCCAATGTCCTTGATCTATCATGTAAACCTGATAGAACCCCACTGCACCTTATATTCCAAAGTACCTATAATTTCATCTCCTACACTGGGTTCAGCAGTTTTTACTATCCAGCTAGATTTTAACCACATGCTAATTTCATCTTCCCTAACCTTATACCATGAAATGCGAGCCTAAGAGACAGTCTTCAGTGAACTGGTTCTGAGATGGATTTCAAAGTTCATATTGGATTGAAAAGATAGTTCAGAAGGGAAGGGCCTTTGCACTGTATGGGAAAACACTGGGTTTGACCCCAGTACTGCACAGCGTTCCCAAGCATCACTAGTAACGATCCCTGAGCATATAAGAATAGGAGCTAAGTCCTGAGAGCTACTGGGTGGGATTACCAAAGCAAAAACAACAATAACAACCACCTAAATGTTATCTCCTCCTTCTTCCAGAGTTTCCCACATTGAGGCTGGAGAGATAGTACCATGGGTAAGGTACTTGCCTTGGAAATGTCTAATCTGGGTTCTATTCTTGGCACCTCATGTGGTCCTCCGAGCCAGCCAGGAGTGATCCCTGAACATATTTGAGTGTAGCCCTCACAAACAACTCAAACTCAACAGAGTTCCTCACTTCTCTAATTCCTTTGCCCTTCTTTGCACCCATATACATTTGTGGGGAGGGGGGGTTATCAGAAAGGGAAAAGGTGAGAGAAAAAGCTGATCTGTCTAAGAAACCTTCTAGAAAGAATGCACCACATTTAGAGTGATGCTTCCCTGATGGTAACTTTGGTCTTGGCTTCTCCAGGCAATGAGGAGGCAGGAGAAGCCATTCACTACTGTGTGGACTGTTCTAAGTGATTGTGAGTTAGTGTGACAAGACCAAGAAAGAAGAGGAAAGTTTTCCAATGGGTAGCTCACAGCCTTTGTTCCATCACCCTCTCAGTAGACACAGGCACAATAATGACCAACATTCAAAACACTGGTCATGTACCAGACCTTATAGAAATTTCCATCAATCACCTCAGAAATCCAACAAATCTTGGGGATCAGTGCGAAGGAAGCCAAGGAAGCCAAAGTTGACAAGTCAAACAATTTTCCTGAGAAAATCTCTCTGTCTAAAGATTGAACCTAGAGTATAGATCTATCTATCTATCTATCTATCTATCTATCTATCTATCTATCTATCTATCTATCTATCTATCTATCTGTCTGTCTGTCTGTCTGTCTGTCTGTCTGTCTGTCTATCTATCATCTATCATCATCATCTATCTATCCATCCTTCTTTCTACCTATCTATCTGCTGTCTATTCATCTAACCATCTCTCCTTATTTGTCTGTCTGTCAATCTATCTATCTATCTATCTATCTATCTATCTATCTATCTATCTATCAAGATAGAACTTAGAATATAAAAAAGTGAATTTTATCTTGAATTTGAAAATAAATCATATTCTTTTGTTGTTGTTGTTGCTTTTTTGGGCCACACCCGGTGACGCTCAGGGGTTACTCCTGGCTATTCGCTCAGAAGTCGCTCCTGGCAGGCACGGGGGACCATATGGGGAACTGGGGGATTGAACCGTGGTCCGTCCTAGGTTAGCGCAGGCACCTTACCTCCAGCGCCACCACCCGGACCCAATAAATCATATTCTTAGCACACTGGGTCTTTTATAAATTCATTACCAAGGCACCACACAACTTCTATTCTTGACCTTTATAATTGTTCACTGCATTTCTTTTCTTTTCTTTTTTTTTTTTAGGGGAGAGCTCAAACGCTGTTCCCCACTACCACAAATTATGCAGTCGAGTTTCCCACATTTGGGGAAATCGCAGGGGTCAACACATCCAGAGTGCAATGGATAAGCCTCACCCTGGGAAAACCACCTTTGTGATCAAGGTATCTCCACTGCCAGGTAAGTATCACTGAATTTCTATTCATTCATTAAAACCATCCTCAACTTCCCTTATTCTGTGAAGTTTTCTTGAAACATTTCAATTTCTGTAGTGTGACCTGTCATTCATTTATTCTTTCAGCCATCATTTACTGGCATCTTTTATATTGAGAGAGAAGAGAGCTAAATGCCAAAACACACGCATGGCCTCAATATTTGTAGATCTCCCAGAATACCAAGAGTAATGTTACTGTCTGACAGAACTTTTACAGTGATGACAGTACTTGGTTGCTCTACACTCTTAGATACCATGTGTATAAAACATGTTATTCACACTGGGGGGCTGTCAAGCACTTGAAATATCTCTAGTACACATGAAGGACAGAATTTTCAATGGTATGTAGCATCGATTCTTTGAGATTTCAACGCAGAAGCCTCAGATGAATCAGCTATATCAAGGCTCTTAAATACACTTGGCCAATGTTAGTATAGGAGCCCACCCATTTATTTGTTTTTTGTTTGTTTGTTTGTTTTTTGGGTCACACCTGGCAGCGCTCAGGGCTTACTCCTGGCTCCACACTCAGAAATCACTCCTGGCAGGTTCGGGGGACCATATGGGACGCCGGGATTCAAACCAATGACCTTCTGCATAAAAGGCAAATGCCTTACCTCCATGCTATCTCTCTGGCCCCAAACCTACCCATTTATTTCAACTATGGAGTTTCTGAATTCTAAATACAGACTTAGAATTTTCAATGGAAAATGAGTATCCAAAATTAGATGTGTATTTAGTATAAAAAAAGATTTCCCTCTGACATCTTGGAAGAAAAACCTCCCATATCAAGAATAACTTTTATATGATTGTGTGATCAATGAATCATTTTAAATATGTTAGCAGATTGAAGATCAAGTTCACTTTTGAAAATAGGATGACCAGAAACTCTGATTTCTCTTGGATGCGCTAGATCAAAAGGGAGGAAGTTGCTGTTGGAAAATCATTTCCGGCTACTCTGATCCTAGTACACCCTGGAACTCAGTAGGCTTTCATGGGAAGTCTGAGAGAGGAAGAGGTGCAAGTGTACAAAGACTCCAGGAAGAACTTGCTTTGTGGCTTCACCACTGAGACTGGAATCTTCCATTCTGGTGAGACACTTCCTAGGATAGTTCATATATTGTCAGAAATTTTCCTTCACACTGAGCCATTTGATGAGAACTAGAAGTTGATGTCAACCTAGCAATAAGAAAGTCAAAGTTGCTTAATTAGATTTCTCTTTCTTCCTATTTGCTTCCTTTCTTTCCTCTCTTCTTCTCTCCCTTCCTTCTTCCTTCCTGTCTCTCTTCCACCCTTTTCCTCTCTCCATCCTTTCACAAATAAGAATTACCCCCCCCTTACTTCAAGCTCAGAAGTTTTTCTGAAGGAGCCTATCCCAGTCCTTACCCACTCAGATGAATTTTCTAGAAAGAGAACCAATGAATAATTGCGCACAATGAAGATCTTTTAATTAAAAAGGTTTCCTTCCTTCCATTTCCATATTAACTTCCATTTATTTTTCTCCCTAATACTATTTTAGGGATGGATACTGGGTGATGCTCAGGGGTCACACCTAACTGTGCTGGGGGACCATGTGCCAGGGATGGAACAATGTCCACAGCCAGCAACACATCAAGAGACCTTTGCTTTTTTCTTTTATTTCTCCCTTGTCCTGCCAGGCAAAGTTGGCGAGAGCCAAATAAGGGACTTAGGAGGACATTCTTGTCTTAGACTCATGGGGAATTCAGTGGGGGCAGGAAGAATCATGCAAACCAGTCCCCCAAATTAGACAGTGTCACCCCAATACTCACATGACTGCTCCCTCTCTGGTTCTTGACAGACAATGGGATCAGGCAAATATTCTTTAAAGTGGCGTGTAATTAAGGGGCCGGCACCCACGGGCATCTTTCAGCCCTTCGGCACGCAGAGAGGCCCCACTCTATCATCTTGGCAGCTTTTCACGACATTATTTTTTATTAAAGTGTAAATCAATCTGCTCTAACAACATTTTACCCTTCACCAAAAAGAAAAAGATGAAAAAAATCAAAATAAGTTAATATTCTACTCAATGATCTTCTTTGACCCTGCTACAAATTGCAGGTGGCAATGCAATACTATGCACATGTGTGACATACATGTGAGAGTTCAGGAAGTTTTACAGAGGTCTGGCTTGGGTATTTCCTTTCCCCCATCTAGTCACTGGTTCTACCACACTAGCTTGAAGACTTTTCACTGGTTGGAAGCAAAAGTTAACCAAAAATACATATTAAAAATAATTCTAGGAATACCTCAGAGCACTGTGGTTGTGGAAGACATCTGAGTTAAGCATAGGTACATGCCACTAGACCTTGAAATGAGGATTCCCGCAACCCCATTCACAGCAAACTCTTGTCCAGGTGATACAGCCCTTTGCTCTTGGCTCACCTGGCTTCTTCCTCACTCTCATCTTTTTGTTAGGTTTTTGCATTTGGGTCATACCTGGCGGTGCTCAGGGGTTACTCCTGGCTCTGCACTCAGAAATTGATCCTGGCAGTCATGGGGGACCACATGGGATGCCAGGATTCGAACCATCATCTGTCCTGGATCAGCTGTTGCAAGGCAAAAGACCTACTGCTGTGCTATCTCTCTGACCCCTCACTCTCATCTTTTCACTGTGATCAGTTTTGCTCTGTGTTATGGTTTCTACCAGGTCATGGTCATAGTAGCTGAGACAAGCTACCAGTCAATTATTCTTGTTCCATGACTAGAAGGGAACAAAGACTTTTATGGCCCCTGGTCAGACATAATAAGGTTCCTGTCTATTTAAGGGTTAAGACATCAGTAAGGAGAGGGCCTTCCATTTGGAAGCAGTTGGTCCAAGGGTTTATAAACCCAAGACTGAAGTGCAGGGGTGCTGCCCCTGCCAAATTCCTCCTGTTGGATGGTCACTGCCAAATTGCTGGAGAAACTCTGGATCAGACTCTCTGCTTCTCTTTGCCTTTTGATGCTTCTCCCATTGTTACCCTTTTTTCCTGTTCCTCTTCCTGGCTGACTCCTTGCCCTGCTCCTAACTTTGTCCCCTCTCTCTCTATCTTAGCCTATGGAGTTGTCTGTAAGGTCTCTGCCATCCCTGATTTGACTCCTTCTGGATTAAATCCTATTTCTAATCATCTCTTGTTGGGGTTTTGTTTGTCCCTGACACAAGACCACTGGTGGGAACTTGGACTGCTCAGTTTGGATCCTGTTCTCTACTTTCATCTAACCAGAGAAGAGAACAGAAAAAGACTGAAAGGGTTCAAGGATCTATCTGAGGTGTCAGGGATGGAACACAGATCAGCTATGTTCAAGGTAAGTGTCTTTCCCTCTGTACTTTCTCTCCTGTTCTCTGACCCCTTATTCCAAAGGCTCCCCAAAGACTGTTTCCACTTTCTCATGTTGTTCTTGTTTTGCACACAATGCACCACTTTCCCTTTGATTTGCTCATGCTCAGCTAATCATGCCAGGTAAGGTGTTAATTTTGGACTATTTCCATTCTTTTCTTTTTTTGGGGGGGGCACACCTGACTTCCCTCAGGGGTTACTCCTGGCTCTTCAGTCAGAAGACGCTCTCAGCTCGAGGTCATATGGGATGCTAGTATTCAAATCCACGTCTGTTCTGGGTTGGTCACATGCAAGGCAAACACCCTACCACTGTACTATGTCTTTGGCTCCTATTCTCATTCTTTTCACTTTCTGAATTTTTTGTTTGTTTTGGGTTCACACCTGGTGATGCCCAGGGATTCTTCCTGGCTTGGTGCTCAGAGACCACATAGTATCAGAAAAAGAATCTGGGACTCCCTTATGTGTGCTTTTTGTGTGTGTGTGGGGAGGGGGGCTCACACCCGGCAACACTCAGGGGTTACTCCTGGCTCTGAGCTCAAAAGTCTCTCCTAGCAGGATCGGAGAACCACATGGGATGCCGGGATCCATCCTGTGTTGGCCATGTCAAGGTAAATGCCTTATGCTGTGCTGTCCCTCCAGGCCCCCTTATGTGTGTTTCAACCCATTGAGTTGTTCACCTAGCTCAAACCCTGATTTAAATCTTCTATAATCAGCAGCAATTCAGTTATTTCTTGGGCCCATATCAAATGTTTTTCAGGTATGTCTTGGAAAATCTCACATGTCACTTTTCTCAAGATGCCATGTTTAGAGATTATAAGATGGTCTCCAGAAGCCAAAATGACATTTATTTGCTCATGAACTCAATCTACTAAACTGCTTTGGTCTCACAATTTTTTAAAAATCTTGATTGATTGATTGATTGATTGATTGATTTCTTTGTCACACCCAACATCTCTCAGGGGTCATTCCTTGCTCTGCACTCAGAAATCGCCCCTGGCAGGGTGGGGGATTTGAACTAGGGAATTGAACCAGATCCCTTCCTGGTTGGCCACATGTGAGGCAAATGCCCTACTGCTATGCTATCTCTCTAGCCCCAGTCCCACAAATATTTTGGATTAGAGTTACCTTGGGGGAGATCGCTGAAACCACAGATCCTAGGGCCTCATTTTCCAAGTTTTCCAAGTTTAGTGGGAGTTGTAGAAGAAGTCAAAATGGATCCAACAGAAAAGGTTTTTTCATAAGCTAGAGTTGGGGAAAATTGCTGAGTAATTTTTTTTAGAGAAGAAACAACGCAAATGATATAATAGTACAGCTTTCAAAAGCCCTAAAAACTCATTTCAAAAAAATCAAGCAAATATGTCTAATTGTGTTTAGCCTCATTGATCCCAAGCCATTTCAAGCATAAATCTCTTTTTCATGCAATATGCATTAATGGGCTTAAAATTGTTCTGACCATCATTTTGGAAACTGTCTTTGTCTAGGAGACTTCCAGCTCTGATGTTCATCTGCAAACTTTTCCACATGTCAGAGTTAAGGCTCCGAGAAATGGTGGAACCTCTGTGAAGTCTTGAGACTCAGAAGTTGCAGAGTTGGAATTTGAGCCTTTGCCCAGCAGGTCGAATGTTGCTTTCTTGCCACTAACCTGTTCTGCTCCCAAGGCTGGGTGAATTGCCTGGAATTCATTTGAATGATTTGATAAAAAAAATTGCAATTAATCATTGATTGCTTGTCAGGGAAAGCTATTCTGAAGAGCTTGAAGACAGGTCATTCTCAGCTCCAATAGTCTGCTTTGCATTATCAATTTGTTGAGAAATTCTCATTTTTGTAGACCTATGTGAAAGGAAACTTCCAGACTGTCTGAATTAGCTAGCAATTCGGAACTGAGGGCATCCAAAGGCATAAGGCTGTACAGAGCTGCAGTTGGATGGCTGATTGGATTTGTCAGCTGGCCTGTGGATATCAGGTCCAGGGTGGAATGACCAAAAGTATATGAGAATATAAATAGTCACCATGTTTTCAGGTGAATTCCACAGGGCCTGTGGGAAAGAGAAAATAGACTATTCACGAATCCACTGGCTGCTGAGAAAACTCCACTCAAGCCGCACAGTGGAACTTGATGATGAGGATGTTTGGAAAAAACTAATAAAAAAAATTTTCCCCCATTGGAAGCCAAAATGCTTTCCAGCAACCAGCACTAAGATGTAATAGCCAAGAAAGTTGGGGTGATGAACTTCCCAGTGCTCATGGACACGAGGCCATGGGTTCAGTTTGCCAAATCCCCAAAGCTCAGGGGTCAGGAAGTAGGGGGTGATCCAGCTGTTTTCAGAAGTACGAAGAGTCATGCTGGGATTGATGGACCAATGCACTAATTTTTCCACAGAGGGCTTATGAGAGGGTCTATCTCTTGGCTCCCTGCTCCTCGTTTCCTCCATTTCATAGAGGGTGATCGAGAGGGCAGGGCCTTAGTGGAAGCAGACTGGGACCTTTTTCATTGATCCTTTCCAGAGCCTACAAGCTGGTGATGAAAGATCTGACCCAGGAATCTCTAGTTCAAAAATGGAGTGGGGTGGGGCAGGAGAGCTGGACGGGCTCCCGAGCTCAGTTCTGTCTCTGGCTGGCCTCCAGTCCCTCTTGCTCTCCTCTCAGGGTCGGGTCAGGCTGCCATTTGCCTGTGGCTCCATCCTCACCTTACAAGGAAAACTCTTGTACTTGCTGCTTTCTTGGCTCTGTGAGGTGTTTTGTCAAGTCTCAGCAAAGGGTCTCTTCATGGTGTGTTCATATCACTCCACTAAGTCCTTGCTGAGTATTTACTCTGCCTGGGACTAGGAGAAGTAGTGAAGAGATTTAGAATAGACTCTAAGGCCTCTGTCTTCATCATTTCCATGGAGGTCATTGGGCTCAGAGGAAAACCCTGTTAGAATCTTCTTATCCAGCAATCCATTTGATAGATAGGAAGACAAAGGCTCAGAGGGGGAAGAAGACACTATTCCAATGTATGAGGAACAATAAGTTGCAAAAACAAATTTCAGTTTTTTGCCTTTCTCATCCACCTCTTTTTTATTTTTAATTATGAGAACAAAGATGCAAAAAAGAGGACAAGGTAAGGTTACAGTGGAAGGACAATCACTCATAACATAATTCTCAGAAGAAGTCCCCTTGCTGATATGTTAACTTTGAACTTTCAGCCAACGAACATTAAGATAAATAGAACAGAATCCATGTACAATTACTTTGTTTTTCAAGTCCCCAGATTATAATATTATAATGTTTCTTAACAGCACACAAGGCTATCTAAAGCCATAAAACTTATGTAACTCCTTAAACATTAGAGGCATACTATTTTTTAACATTTCCATGTACATGCATATTAATTTAAGTTAACCTCAAAAATTTAAGTGGGCTTTTTTGTAATAGAGTCAAAGGAGCACAGTAAAAAACGGTGTTAGAGTGGCAATTGTTGTTTGCATAGGCCCACCAAAATATGAGGGGCATGGAAAGAAATAACCTTGGCCTAATACAAAGAGATCCTACCCCTGAAGTTTCCTGGCATAAGACCAACTCTAGGCTCCAGGCAAGCTAGATAGTCCAATCCAATACATTGTAGTGCCAACACACTTTTATTTTTTACACAGTCTCTGTTGTTGGTATCATGTTTCTGTATCAAAGATCTTTGAATCTGCATATCCTGCATTGAAGTCAGGATGTGGAGCATCCTCCTGCCTCACCTCATAATTAAAGGGCAATGCACGAAGCCCTATCCAGTAAGCAGGTCCTTGTTGTTGTTAGTCTTCTCACTGTTAAGGGAAGATTCTTCTGAGCAGTTCAATGTCTGAGCAGTGGTAGGGTCTTCCGTGATAGAGGATTGCTTCCTGGTGATTTTATAGATAACTTGGAGGTTTCGTGGATCTCATCCACCTCTTGTCCTCTTTTTGTGGGGAGGGAGCTTGGACCACACCCAGGAGTCTCAAGCCTTTTTCCTGATAGAGCTCAGGGATTTAGCTACACCAGGATTAGATCCCAGGTTGGCCACATGCAAGGCAAGTGCCCTCCTCACTGTCCTATATTCCTGGTTCCTTTGAATCACATCATGTTTGCCCATCAATTTGTTTTTAATGAGCCTTCAGTAGGTAGCAAGAACTAGGTTTAATCTGGTAAAACATGCCAAGATGTCACTTAAGAAACATCTAGGGGCCCGGGAGATAACATGGAGGTAAGGTGTTTGCCTTTCATGCAAAAGGTTCGAATCCCGGTGCCCCATATGGTCCCCCGTGCCTGCCAGGAGCAATTTCTGAGCATGGAGCCAGGAGTAACCCCTGAGCACGGCTGGGTGTGACCCAAAAAACAAAAAAAAATGTGCCTTTGCACACTAAAAAAAAAACAAAACTGGAGGTGAGGGTGGATTGGAAAATGTGAAGGAGAGGAGGTCACCTGGGGAGATGGAGCAACCTCAAGCCTGAACTTGAAACTTCAAGTTCTCATCACATTCTACCGAGCAAATCATTGTACCTTTGTCACTCTCAGTTTTCTCCTCTTGCTATTATGATAAGAGATTCCATGTCTTATTTGAAGAAGTGTTAACGCAGGGAGATTATTTTACCAAATGCCTGACACCAATGGAGGGATGCACGATTGCCATATATACAGTCATGTGTACATATTTGACAGATTTTTAGGTGCAAAGCTCTAGAAATGCAAAGAAAACTGTGAATGCTATGCCCAAGACAGTCATAAGAACGATCGCTTTTTTTAGTGTTTTTTGTTTGTTTGTTCAATTTGTAACTGTACATTTTGTGGCTGAAACGTTAGTATAGGACTTTAACTCTAGGCTGTTCCTTTCCTGATAAGATGAGATGCCAATGGCCAAGCCACTCTACTCTCTGAGAGCTCTCTCAGATCTCTCCAATCAGAGAGTGGCTTCTCTCCATGGAGGCACCCACATGCTCCAAGTGCCAAGAAACATGGCCTGAGATCCAAGATACTTTCACAAATGCCTGATGATTCATAACAGATCAAATGGGTTGAGTCATCTAAGATTATATGCATTTTTTAATATTAATGTTGGAATGCTTTGAAAATTGGTAATGGTGTAGAGTTTGTTCGTCGATGCTTACAACAGTTGTGCTTGACAAGTGTTTCTTAAAGCCTGCTTTAGGAAACACTAGATCCACACCATGCTCAGTAACTTGGAGCAAAAACACACACTCAGAATTTGCTAGTGTGTTGGAGCAAATACCCTGCATGCACAAGAAAAGGGTCCCACTTACATTTTTTTTTAACATAGAAGTTTCTTTAAGCCCTAGATTAAAAAATATGCTGGTGCTAAAATTATGTTTCGCTGACTTCTTAGAGGCAGGGAATCCTTAATAAATATTTATTACTAACAGCTATTTATTTGCTCAATTTACTCAACCACTGATGGTCTCCTTTTATCCATAGCTTACTTATTATCATTTTGCACAACTAAAGAAAATTTTACTATCAACTGAATTAGGAAAATTGGTGACAGCATGGCTATAAATGGTGGTAGACTGGGAAGGAAGACATGAGTGAGGTGCTAGACATCCAAACTTTGTCTCAACCATCCTTGTATCTCTTATAATTCTATATAATATTATAATTTTTATCAATGAAATACATGCTTATAGCATGTTTATAATACTTATAATGTCATATACACATTTATTACATGTTTGAAATGTAACATTCTAGAGGAAATTGTGTTCCTGAGACTGTCAATAAAATAGAAGGGAAATAGATTTATTCAAATAGATTTAGCTAGATGTATTTTAGAGAGAAATACACCTATAAAATTTATCAAGTTATGAATTCATTATCCATCCATTCACCCACCTATCTCCACCATCTTTCATCTATCCACCCACCCATCTACCTACTCATCATCTCCATCTGTCCATCTCATCTTCTACCCATCTGCTAATCCATAAATCATTCACATGCCCATTCATCTATCCATCATCCATCCATCCATCCATCCAATCTACCCATTCATCCATCTATCTATCCACCCCACACCCATTTATCCTTAATATGTATTGAATGTCCTTAAAAGCCAGGTACTCTTGAAGATGCAAAGTCTGTCATCTTTGGGAACTTAGAATTCAGGGGGTTGTTGACCAATAATAAACCAGGAAGTGATTACACCCTTAGTAGAACTTTCCATATGAAAAACTACCCTTTGGTACCAAATAAAAGTGGGAGTATGAGGGAGAGGAAACATCTATGACGACCTCCACCAGGAGATCTATAGAGTTGATACCCAAAAGGAATGGAGGGAAGACATCCTGGGTAGAAAGGGTAGCAAACTCAAGACCATTGAGGCAGGGTCCAAATAGGTGTCCCCCACTGAGTAAAAAAAAAAAAAAGCAGAGCTCAGCACATGGGGAGGACAAGGAAACAGATATGACAAGCTGAGGGAGCTTGGCCTCTCTAGCTCTTCCTCACTGCCAGTCACAAGGTGACAGATACCAATGCCAGGATTCTGGACTTAGTATTCTGATTTATACCGTTGATTGTTGGAATCTATAGGATTCTCTCCTGCACAATCTCTAGGACCACTGTTCATGCCTCTTTTAGGAAAGGAAGGTTTGGTTTTGAATTAAAAACTAGATTTGAGGGGGTTATGATCATAGCTATGGTCAGTACAAGGGATGATTCAGTATTGATAGCCACCATGGGGTTCTAGCCCTCACCCCAAACCTGAAACTGGAAAATTGACTCTAGTGAAATGAGCAGCTTGGATATGAGCAGACTTAGCTTGGAGTTCCATTTATGGCTGAAAGCCCAAGGAGGACCTGGATGTGGTCACTATTTCATTGGTATCTATTCAATGCCCAGGAAAGGTACTCTCTCTTTTGACCCTGTGACAACTCATGGCTAGCAGGATTAGTTGATCCATTTAACTCCGTTTTCTGTGACATGCTCGCACTTGAAGCTTCCCCTGTATAATGTGTTCAGTTCCCAAAATATGGGATTTTAAGCGAAACCCTGACATTTCGCTCTAGGGCTAAACAGCAATCCTTAAACCCCCCAATTAGAAGCAGAGATGGAGATGAAATGGTCCCAAGGAATCCGGAGACACAACAGTTTCAAAAGGCAGCAGCAGGCCAGGGCAGGGAGAGAGAAGTTTTAGATCTCGCACGAGGAATGCGAAACTAAATGAAAACCAGTCGAAAGCTCTGGGGGTTATAAAGTGGAATTCCCTCTTGTACAGTACACAAGAGTTATTAAGTGTGTATATGAGACTCCTGTTTTACTTCATGTACATGATTATTTTATACAGGCGAGTTTGGAAAGAATTATAGTCTGAGAGTCGGCCAAGATGCAAGATGAGCATCGGGGAAGGGCGGGGGGGAAGGGGTTACAATATCCTTGTTGGAAACCCAGGCGTACTTGCAAAAGTCAACAGTGGGGGTGCATCTTGGGCTAATGGGGTTCGGGAGATGTCTTTCTAGGGATGGATTCAGTATAGACACACCTCTGAAAAGGAAAATATTGAGACGTGGAGGAGGAGCTGGAGCTGAGATTGGGTTCACTGATGTCCCAAGGAGGGCTAGATGGAGGACTGAAATGGCACTTGCTTACAATTGACACAGGAGTAAGACCGTGGGTCATTTCCACACACCCAGGAATTGCAAATGTGAAACCAGCAGTTCCTTCTGGAAGATGTTCAGGAGAAAGGAGAAGGGCTCTCAAGGAAGATCTGGTCTGGTTGCCTCTTTTTTTTTTTTTAACTTTATTGATTGATTGCATGATTGATTGATTGATTGGTTTCTGAGCCACATCTAGGGACACTCAGGGCTTACTCCTGGCTCTGTACTCAGAAATCACCCCTGGCAGGCTGGGGGGCCATATGGGATGCTGGGAATTGAACCGGGTCCCTCCTGGCTCAGCCACATACAAGACAAATGCCCTACGACTGTGCTATTTCTCTAGCCCCTGGCCCATATGGTACCCCGTGCCTGCCAGGAGCAATTTCTGAGCATGGAGCCAGGAGTAACCCCTGAGCACTGCCGGGTGTGACCCAAAAACCAAAAAAAAAAATTCTGCATCCTCAAGAATTCCTTTCTCTGAGTCTCAGTTTCATTGGTTTTAAAAGGGGACTTGAAATAGAGATTTCAGTAGGACATAAACTAATGGCAGAGGGTTATGAGGTGAACTCAGATGTGATA
>PVKC010012951.1:0-23310 GCA_004027635.1 Crocidura indochinensis
ATATTTATAAAGCTTAGCAAAGAAGAAAATACTGAAACAATTAAAAACAGAACTCAGAAAGATAGGAAAGCCTGTCCTACTCATGATACTCCCAAAAAATTCTTATTTTGAACTTTTACTGGAAAAAATATTAATATTTTCCTAAAAAACACCAAAGGGGATGCAGGCTTATGCTTACCCTGCACTCTATTGCTTTTTTATTAATTTGGACAATTATTTAAGACTTGAAAGATTAAGAAAGTGCAAAGGTTATTGCTATATATACATATATGTAGATATATTCTAAAATTTCATTGTAGAGTTTCATATATAATATTCCTGACTTCAATTTAAAAATTAATTAAAATGAAAAAATTCCTATGAGATTCTACTTTGGAGCATTTGTACAAGAAGACACAGAAGTGAAAAGATAAATATATCAGTGGTAGAAATGGAGAGAGAAATAAAGATGGGGCGGGAGAAATACTGGAAGAAGAGGGTGGAAATCAAGAAGAGGAAAAAACAGTGAAAGAGAAAGAAGAAAAAAACTATATAAAGAAAAACTGCAAACCTGGTACACAATATTGCTTGATTGCTTCATTACAAAAACAATCCACATGGTCATGATGCAATCATTCTCTAGCGGTAGCGTCTAGAGATTGCCCATCTGGTGAAGCTTCATTAACATCCCTTTAGGTATATCAACAAAGCATCTTATACAATAGAATTTTTCCCTTGGGTAGAACTGGGACAACAAAATATCTGATCAAGAAACTAATTTTGCTGTCTGGAAAGTGAGTCTATATGTAACTGTACCTTATTGCTCCAGCTTAGCCAAATAATAATGATAATAGCAAGTGTGAGTGGAAAATTTGCTTATTATGTGCAGGGACTATGTCTAGGGATTATTGAATCCAAAACACACTTCATGAAATTGTTAATACCATTATGTTTTATTATAGGAAAGAAAACAGACAATAGGCTTATAGAAATAAATATACTACCCACATTTAGAGAACCTGTGTGTGATACAGCAGGTACAAATCCTAGGAGCTAGCAAGATAGTTCAAGTTTAAGGCAGCCTTGCACATGTCCAGCCCAGGTTGTATTCTTAGCAGCATATGTGGTCACTGAGCATCAATCGAGGAATAATAAGCAAATGAGTAAAACTAAGCATGGACCCAAAGCAAAAAGCAAACTAATTTAATAATTTACATCAAATTACTATATTCCACTTTAGTAAGTATACAATAATGGATTTGGAACCCTGACAATCTTATATTCATTAATTCAGTGATTCATAACTCTAGGTGATTTACACTTCAAGAGGCATTTTCCACAAACTGAGTATAATTATTGATTTATTGGGAGGATGTGCTACTCACATTTTTGGGCTGAAGTTAGAAAATGACTAAATAGCATTAATAAAATTAAAGTAACTAAAATAACAGTAAAAAAAATAATGTAGCTCAGCCCAAGAAACAGAGGCATACAGATAGACCAGCTGCAAGATCTTCTTTGTTACTCATAAGATCCATTTACCCCAGGTAAGTGCACTCTGAGAAGAATGTAATCAAAAAGAAAATCTCCAAGGCCATGCATTTCTTCTAGTCATTAAACTACATCATAAAACATAAAAACACAGCCTCTCACTGCATAGGTCACAGCAAAAAAGCAATTCACCATGTTCAGTGAATAAAGATGGTGGTTCAGAAAATCGTTTTTAGTGGAGCCAGAGAGATAGCATGGAAGTAGGGCATTTGCCTTGCATGCAGAAGCACGGTGATTCAAATCCAGCATCCCATATGGGCCCCTGAGCCTTCCAAGAGCTATTTCTGAGCATAGAGGCAGGAGTAACCCCTGAGAACAGCTGGGTGTGACCCAAAAACAAACAAACAAACAAAACCCAGAAAATCTTACTAGTATCATTCACCTGTATAAACCCTCTGATAAGGATATTAGAAAGGAAACGTTGAGGGTTTTCAAAGAACTCAAAGAAACCATGGAAATAGCTGAAAGACTCAAGAAGATATGAGAGTAGAAATGAGAAAACTTCATACAGAAATGACAGAACTGGAAAACTTTGTTTTTCAGTTAGGAGAAAATAAAAAACTCACTGCATGATCTCACCAGCAGAATAACAATATGATGAGAACAGAATCAGTGAGCTCAAGAAAGATGTACTGCATAATTTTCTGGAATTTTAAGAAAGATGTACTGTATAATACCCCAAGACAACAGCAGAAGATGAAAAAGCTTAATAAATATTAATCCCATCACATGGACTTTCATAAAACTCTAACTGAACCAACTGATTATATGCATAAAAATTCCATAATTTTCTGGAATTTTTTTTGTTGTTTTTTGGGCCACACCCGGTGACACTCAAGGGTTACTCCTGGCTATTCGCTCAGAAGTCGCTCCTGGCAGGCACGGGGGACCATATGGGGAACAGGGGGATCGAACTGCGGTCTGTCCTAGGTTAGCGCAGGCACCTTACCTCCAGCGCCACCACCCGACCCCCAATTTTCTGGAATTTTGTATAATCATTGAGCATTATTAATCAGAAGCTACAAAGTATTTAAGGCAAATTTATATTCATATGTTTGAGTATTGCCATGTAACATGTTCTACTTACAAATTACAATTATTATAAAATTTTTGAGCTGCATTCAGATCCCTTCAGGAGATATGAAATCACAGATTCACAAATGTAAAAGGTAAAACATTTACATTACAATTGACCAATCACCATCTTTTAGGAAAAAGTTTCTATGAAAAAGTTTAGTGCTGGAATATTATGCGCAAATATAGAGTAATATGTGAAACCCTGCATTTTGATCTCAGCACCACAAACTAATGGGGACTTAAAGGTTAAAGAAAAATATTTATAAATTATCATAAAATAATTTAAATAAATGCATAATTATCTCTAAAATTGAAAGTTTTATATTTTTCTCATTTAATCTCATTAAAGTAATACTGAAAGGACAGTCAAAAGAAATTATTTTCTATTCTCAAAATTCTTGTTTTTAAATCGTGCTCATCTCATACTTAACTTTTAAATATCATATTTTAAGCAACTTTTCAAAAATACCATAGTTTAATAGGTAATAAAAAGCTTATATTTTGGAATAAAGTTATGCTGAATACAGATGAAAGGATTTTTATGTATGAAAAATACATGAGCTTTTTACTTTTAGCTAACATTCAAAAAAGATAGAAGAAAATTAGCACACATTATTGAATGCCATATGTCAATCTTCTGCTATTATATAAAACTTTATCTCAAATAGCATTAAAATTCTTAGTTGTACATATTCCTTTATATATGTGCAAAATGTGACAAATGGAAACACATTTAAAAGTAAGTGATTTGATTATTTTGTGCTTTTTTTTTCCTTTTCCACCTGCATAGGCAAAATAATTATTCGGTATATTATAGAGGGAATTCCCTTGGCCTAGGAGATACAGGATTTCTCCATCCCTGCAGTATACTGTCATGGGGTTAACTATAGACTCCTTGCATGATCCTTTACTCTCTCCTCGGTGCTTTCATGATGTATCATTTTTCCATATATATATATATATATATATATATATATATATATATATATTGATTGATTGATTGTTTGACGTATTTATTTTGGTATAGATATTGAAGTGGATGTCTCCTTTTCTATTTTTATATTATTTTACCTTATCTTTCTCCTTCTTTTTGCAGTTTGGCATGATATGAATTTAGAACCGAGACTAATGTGTGGTGCTTTCTTAGTTGCTGCAGGGTTCACTGGATATCAAATTTGACATTTACTTTTGTATTGTTATGGTGTTTCAATTACCTTTCTCATGTCCTCTCTCAAACTGAGGCAGACATCCACTAGAAGGACTCCACCCATTCTCAGCATATTTTAATTAATTAATTAATTAATTTTATTTATATTTTATTATTTTAATTTTTTATTTTTATTTATTTTTATTTTTTATTATTTTGCTTAATCTTTACCCCATTCTATTGTCTTTCTCTCCCTCAAACAAAACCACATAACTCAATTTATCTAGGTTAGACTCTCAAATAGAGGGAGAAACAAGGGAGGGCACCAGGACCAAACAGATGTATGATCACTGATAGTAAGCTGGACAAAGAGGGGACCACCTACTCTAGCAGCCTGGTGGGGAGGGGATTATGGGGGATATGGGTTGCAGAAAGGGAAGGGGAAGGGGGGAGGACAAACTTGGTGGGGCGTATTCCCATGATTCAATATTAATATGTACTTAAAATATTAATGTGAAAGATATGTAAGTCACTATGATAAAAATAAAAAATTATATACATATATATATAAAAGTAAGTGATTTGAAAAGTACTCCAGAAAATATGAGCAGAATTTTGATGAATAGTTGTGTGAAAAATCAGACATCCGAAATGGTGATCGCCAAATAGTGGAATGGAAAAACAGAAAGGGACAAAAGAAATTTGAAATATTAAAATTTTATAAAACAGGGGCCGGGCAGTGGTGCTGGAGGTAAGGTGCCTGCCTTGCCTGTGCTTGCCTAGAACGGACCGTGGTTCGATCCCCCGGTTTCCCATATGGTCCCCCAAGTCAGGAGCGACTTCTGAGCGCATAGCCAGGAGTAACCCCTGAGCGTCACTGGATGTGGTCCAAAAACCAAAACAAAAAAAATTTATAAAATATATTTTGTCATACCCATGTATGACAATTTCTCCTTCCTTTGACATGCATTGCATTAAAAGTTTTTTAAATATCTACTATTGTGCAAATCATATCCATATATTCCTGGAAATAGTCTAGCAATAATTTTTTTCATGTTCTGTAGGTAGAATTATAACTAAATTAATATATAAAGTTGAGGGGCTAGAGTGGTGGCACAGCAGTAGGGCACCACCTTGCATGTAGCTGACCTATGATGGACTGCGATTTGACACTCCCCCCCTGGGGTCCCATATGATCTCCCAAACCAGGAATGATTACTGAGCTCATAGCTAGGAATAAACCCTGAGCATCACCTGGTGTGGTCCAAAAACAAACAAACAAAAAATATTATGAACTTGAAAAGTTAAAACAACATTGCATTATATCAACAAATTTCTTAAAATATAACCAATAGGTACTTACAGTAATAGATTTTTGAGAATATCTTTATTATTTATTAAATAAAAATAAAAATTTTTGAGACATGTCTGATGGTACTCGGGTCTTACTAGTATCTCTATACTCAGTAAGAGTACTGCTCGGGGAACTATAGGGGGTGCTGGGGAAAGAACCTGGTTAAGATGTATCCAAGGCAAATATACTACCCAAAGAACTATTATCCTGACCCCATGAGTACTAATTCAAAAATCTTTTGATCTAGTACGAAAATCATCTTTATTAGATACCTATTTAGAATTTTAATGTAATATAAATTATTTACAATTAAATTATTTTATCCTTTTTCTAAACAAATAGATATTTTTTTAATAATAAGAGAGAGTTGGAAGGTCCCAATAGTCATCTAAAATACAGGAAATCAACCAGACTATTGAGCATATCATAGTTTCCTCTTACTTTAAAAATAACAGCATTTGGGGCCCGGAAGATAGCATGGAGGTAAGGCGTTTGCCTTTCATGCAAAAGGTCATCGGTTCGAATCCCGGTGCCCCATATGGTCCCCCGTGCTTGCCAGGAGCAATTTCTGAGCATGGAGCCAGGAGTAACCCCTGAGCGCTGCCGGGTGTGACCCAAAAACCAAAAAAAAAAAAAAAAAAAAAAAAAAAAAAAAAAAAAAAAAAAAAAAAAAAAAAAAAAAGAAACAAACAAACAAAAAAAAACAAAACAGCATTTGCTTTACATGTAGCTGAACCAAATTCAATCCCTAAAATCCATATAGTCTTGTAAACCAATGAGGAGTGATTCCTGAGTGCTGAACCAAGAGGAACTCCTGAGCCTAGCCAGATGTGTCAAAACAAAACCAAAAAATTAGAACTTTATAAATATCATACCAATTACACTTAAGCTTTAACTTTTGGGCTATTCAAAAGAGAATTAATATTTAATAAATTATAAAACAAATGAAGTGTTTGCTAAATGGCTAGGAATATAATATGTATGGCTACTTAGTTGGGCCTTTGAATCAATTCCATTAAAGTGAAATTCACATGAATTGTGAGATGAGTTCTATTGAACCAAACATTGATTTTAGTCATTTGGTCAAAAGTGAATTTTGGCTTGTGTCTAGCCAATGTTTGGAGTTAATTGCAAACACATTTAAGTCAATATTTTAGGTTAATTTCAAAATATTTGTATTTTAAAAAACAAAAATAATTATATAGTTTATTTTAACATTTGAACAATACAGATATAGCAAACTGCTTAATATTATTCATTTATCTTCTTTCCAGTTGCTAATGAGATCAGGTGCATATTTCTTAATTATAAAACTGGACTTAATGTTGAAGGAAAATTTCAGATGATAACAGCATACATTATATATTTTATCATCTTTATATTCTCCTTTATGTTAAAAACTAAATTTTCAGTCCTCTCCCACATACAATTTTTTATAGTGAATCCTTCTTAACACGTAATTTAATGGTATCTAAAGATTTTGAGAAGGTAAAGTTTATAAAAAAAGAATATATATTTCTAATACAATATGACAGGTGTCTTATAAGTGGAAGCTTCTCTCCCTAAGGATGGGTCATATGAAAATAGGAACATAATTCTCAAGACACTCATTAACTACTTGATATTAGATTTTTAATTTCTGCTGAATTTCCATTGTATAGATCATTAGACTAAGGTGTTTTGTTATAGAAAGTCAATAAAATTGATGGCTACTTCTTTTAAGTATTTAACTCTCATGACACATGCATGTAAGCACTTAATATATTTTTACTATAATACTCACTCAGAGGGCTGGAGTGTCATTCCTAATGACATCCTCTGCCAGCATGACTTTCAATCAATGCTAGAGTCCCAGATGCAGACTTGCGTGTATGTATGTCATGGATTTTCATATCCTCTCTCATTCACATTTTAGTCCTTAGAGGCTTTTCTGGACACACTCAACAATGCTGTCAGGAAACTCCAAGTTTACACCCAGATCTGGGCCCTCATCAATGAACTCTCAAACTCTGTGCTCATAATCTTTGGCATGTGCCAGCTTGTTCATTCGACAAAGAGTTGTTGAACAAATATTGTCAATTTAATGAGATAAATTGTTTCAACATCAAAGTATTTATTCTTTATTTCAGTAAGGATTCTTCCAAGAGATCTAAGCTAAATACGATGTTTATAAATAAACAGAAAAATTAGTCAAGACAATCATATTCAGCATTTGAATGCTTATAACATCTACAATCAACATCTAAAACAATTCATATTTGAGTGGTCTTCTTGATTTTAACAACCATGCCATCTGTCACTTTTTCTTCATTTAGTAGATTAGATATAGCAGGAACTAACCTTGAATCTGTCATACAAGTTAATTCTGATTTTTTATGTTGTTTCATAGGCATTTGGAATGTTTTATCGCAAGAGCATATGACTGTGATTTAAAAATACATAGTAAATATAACTCTTTCATCTTTATGTCACACAATAATTTGAATAGGTTATTTGTGAAACAAATTCTCAGTTCATAGGACAGTACTTATAGCAAAAAATAGAAATGTCACCATGTTAACACCTTCGCAGTGGATATCTGTCAACAATTTTAAGTGTATCTTATAAAATAGGCATCTAGGGCATAAATGTCAAGAAATATTTTAGATTTTGCCAACTTTCTGGAACTCAATCAAAATTTTGCAGCAAGCTCTAAATTCTTCTAAGTGATATTTCCCTTTCTCTTAATTTGTTTGGATTGCAAAGGAAATGGCATTTTGCAACACACTTCAAATTTAAATGTGTGTTTCTTGCTATGCAAACATAATTTTTCTTCTTGGAGAAACTAGATATTTCTGAATCCAAGCAGGTCTTAACAATGCCAATAGGCATTCATGAAGCTTTCTGAGATGATATGCTTGATCCAAAGCACAAAACTGAAGCAAAACTTTGTGAGAGTAAGAGAACTCACATGATGCAACAAGTGCTTAACTAATTGTAATTTCAGTTTCATAAAAATTTTTTATTTCTTTTCCAGCTAGCCTACAGTGAATTGAACAATTATAAAAGACTTATTATTTTATTATTTGTATATTTTTCAAGAATAGCATTCTTAATTCTCTCTAAATTTTTTTAGGTTTATAAAAGAAAACAAAATATACAGCATTGATGTAGTGCTATGTAAATATAAAATAATGACCTTAATTTCATGTCAACCATGGAATATTAATAGAAAATAAAGTTGGGTCAGAAATTATAGTACAGTGGATAGAATCTTCCCCTTGCTTGGAGCCAACCCAGTTCTTTCCCCGTAACTCAAATAGCCACCGGAAGTGATCCATGAGAGCAGAGCCAGGAATAATCTCTGAATACCACTGGGTATAGACCAAAAATAAATTAACATTTTTTTAATTAAATAAAAGATAAAGTTGAATGGAGAAAAAATAGCATACTTTTAGAAACTGTAAGCAAGTAGTATTTTCTAAACTGCTTCATTCCTTCAACATTCCTTTGTTTTCATTTTATTTTTTTTAGAAATGTCCCTTGGTTTCAATTGGTCCTTTAAGTTAAAATTTTACATAAATGGCCTTATTTTAGATTTTTTAGATCTTCATTGGGTCTAATGCCTAAATTAAACAACCACTCTGTGAGTTCACACTTCAGCCTAGGTATTTTATAGAGAGGGAGAATCTAATATAAGCAATGATGATAATATTATATCCAACCAAACCAAAGAATCTCCTTAATGTGAGAAACTAAGAAAACCTAATTTGCTTAAACTGGAATATTTTTACACCTTCCTTTAGTTAAAAGGAAATAGAGATTACATCCTCCTATTAAGATTGGGGCCAGAACAATACTACAGCAATATGGCATTTGCCTTGCACACAGCTGACTCAGAACAGACCTGGGTTCAATCCCTGCATCCTTTATGGTTCCTTAAACCAGGAACAATTTCTGAGCGCATAGCCAGGAATAACCCCTGAGCATCACCAGCAGTGGCCAAAACACAAAAACAACAAAAAATTGTAGAAATGTCCTTTACCTTCTTTATGCAGATTAAAATTTAGTAATCAGATTATCAAGAAAAGTTTTATTTAAAAAAGAACTATAAATGCATGATGTATGTTGAAGACTTAGGTATATTAATTTGTTCAAGCAGTTCTTGTTCCAGACTAGGTTATTTCCGAGATAGGTTCAACCAAGAATATCCACAAAAGAAGCAAATCAAATAAATATTTTCTGAGCCTCTATTATGTGAAGTCATTACTAGCCATTACAAGAGAGCTTTTCTACATGATCTATATGGCTATTTCCAATAGTTTGTAGCACCAATAAACACCATACATCCACAGCTTTGTGTAATGACCACATTGTTTGCACACTCGGCTTTTCCATTGTGCCTTTTATTGCTAAGATGAAATGAAAGGGATGTTACTTCAAGGAACAAGATTGATCAAGAAGTAATATACACTAGACATAAAGAAAAATGAGCTATAATTCTAAAATTTGCTTAAAATCTTAATAATGTCACCTATTTCTCCTTTACCAAAGCAAAAGCATAAAAATTAAGGTTAATATTCTCTACTTTAAATCACAGTGAAAGCTAGTTCCACTAGAAACAAAAATGGTTTACTTTATATTTGAAAGAAGATATTTTAAAAGCATCTGTTTCTTAAATTCTGGTGCTACTATTGCCTAATAATAAACTTGGACTAGATCTCATATATATATATATATGTATGTATATATATACATATATATGTAAAAGCAGGGCTCTAAAATGTGAACATGTCACTAATACTTTTTAGTTATAGAATGTTAGTCTGTCTTTTTAAATTTATTTTTAGCCCACCTAAGATGCAGTGACATTAGCTATAGAATTTTCTACTTTGCACTATGGCCACAAACTTCATAACAATATGTCAAAAGCTTAATACAGCCCTATACCTGCTTAATTGCAACTCTTAAGAGAAAAGAGAGAAAGGCTCTATGGGAAGAATTGAAATTATTTTCTTCACAGACTGTATGTGAATAAGAATTAAGTTATTCAGTATCCCAGGTTCTCTATGTGCTGACATATCTCAAAGGATAGCTTGGACATTTTAATTGCCTCTGTTACACAAAGCTCTCTCGGCTTGTATTGTCAGAAAGTGCTACCGTAGTTTTACAGTGTTTGAGCCTCCAGGGTTTCCCTATACAAGTATTAGCAGCAACTTAAAGTCTGAAACTAGGTTTATGTCAAAGATCATATTTTCTTTCCTGTGTCTGCCCACCTCTAAGAATAAACCTTTATAAACCTTAATTTATCCCTTTTCTGAAAATTTCTAAGACTCGGGGACTTGTTAATATGCTAATATTATATTTCCAGAAACAAAATTGTTTTCCCTGTTCTCCAGAATTCTTTTAGGCCACATTTTTCAACTAAATACTTTCGATATTTGCTTTTTTACTTTCTGAATGTTGCCTTTTGTTAGACGTGGCATTTTGTCCTTGAGAAGTGAGTGCAAGTTACTATTTTTTCCTTCTCAGTCCTCTCATGAGACAGGTAGTGAAATGCCAAGAATAATGTAAACGGTCCAGGAAAATACTATGACGTACTACACCTAGAAATATCTCAGCTTAATAGGTGTTGCGCCATTAACAGTGAATTTTATGGAGGTAAGGAAATGTAAATCTGTCATGTAGACAAAGATTTACAATAATACCCACTTCAGTGGATGATTTTCATCACAGTTAGGTGTGTCAGGCAACTTGCATGTTTTCTCTAGTGTCTTAAGTTATGAAGGCCTTCTGATATTAATTCAAGACGGGTGTCTTGACCTTCCTGAAGTTGATGCTGATGATGTGGCTTGCCATTCTTTGCTGCTATTACCACTGATGTGATTTCAGTCAGTGGTGGAGAGTTTTAGTAAAATAAAGTTGATTTAAAACACTAATCAGAGCAACTTTAATACCATAATATGTTCTACAAACAATACACTATTACTGCTATACAGATATAGCAACATTAGCACTTATTTCTTACACCTCCTACATTGGCATAGCTTGGAAATAAAAGATTTGATTTTGTAATTTTGTGCCTGGGCTACACAGCTGTACCAGAAATAAAATGAACGTTTTTTAGCTTCTAGTGTGAGAGCACTGGAAGGCAAACAATATTATTTAGCAAACTCTTCACATATTTGGGAAATGCTGGTGTATTAGGAAATGAATAATAACTAAAAAGAAATGCACCTTGTCATTTCAAAAATAAAATTGATTTCATTGGAAAGTACCTACCTTGCTAAGTTCATTTGACAGTGAATGGATGGTCTTATCTAAATATGCTTAATAAATGCTTATTTTAATTTATGGACCACCCATTTAAGTTTATCTAGATGATATAATATATGAGAAAATCAAATCATTTGATTCAACTTATAAGAATCTATTAAATATAAATTAAATACTTTAAATGGAAATCTAGGTCATATTCTGTGTTTATATTTTTAATACTATAAATTTACAAAAGTTAATCATTGGGGCAGAGGAATAGTACAGCCGATAGAAATTTGCCTTATATGTCGCCAACCAGGGTTTGATCTTTGACATCCCACATGATCCCCTGGATACTTCCAAGAATAATTCCTCAATGCCGAACTAGGAGTATTCCCTGATCATCACCAGGTATGGCCCCAAATTTTTGAACATTATTTATTGTGTAATTACAAAAGCTTTAGGGAGAATATATAAAAAGCATTCCCCCTGTAACCAGGTATTGTAGAATATGCACAAAACAGAAGAATAATAACAAAACAACAGTTTTAGGGAAGTCATTATCCCTGGAACTAGAGTAAAAAGTAAAGTATGGTTCTTAAATGTGGCTGGGGCACTATAACTTACTGATTACTATTATTCAATTATCAATTTTTACTCAATCTAATTATGTTTGAAAAACAGGCCCCACAAACATAGTAGCTATATCTATACTCAGTGAGCTCCATAGACACAATATTTTCAAAAGTGATAATATACAAGCCCTGAAAAATTGAGTTTGCCAACCACATAGCTGAAAGCTGGCAATCTCGGGAAGAGAGGCAGGACAATTCCCAACTCTGCAGAAGCATGACAGCTACACCGACCACCAACAATCCCTACATTGCAAATGGAACAACTCCACCACTCTAGTAAAAAACTCTGCAGAGGCACAAAACTGCCACAATACTAGGTATGCCAGTATTTATTGATATCATTGGGACTTTTACGAATGTGGGCACCCTAACTGCCCACCTTCCTGCATATTCTTGTACTTTAGAAGCCCTGGCAGCTGAAAGACATCACACAAAAGCTTCAGTATCAGCCATACTACTTGAAATTCCTGAACTGTTTGATCACATACATGTCTGCAGAACAGGTACAATTATTTTAGTAATGTAGGAACATGGCAATTATAAGTCACTCTGTATTTGAGGATACCTAATGTTCAGAAACAAAAGAAACAGAAACATCAACTAGTAACAGATCTTAGTAAATCATCTAACAATTAGTGAATTAAAAATTGCAAGATAAAATAATTTCCACAAATTTTCTTGTTGATTTAGTTTTTTAATTTTTCTTTCTTTTATTTCATTTTTATTTTCTCACCTACTCTCTTGAATATAACTGTATTATGATACTATGTAATACATGGTCTTTAAATAAGTAAATTAAAAAAATTTTTAAATGCTCTGGGGCCAAAGCAGTGGCACAAGTGTTAAGGTGTTTGCCTTGCATGTGTCTAACCTATGACAGGCTACAGTTCAATCCTTTGGAGCCCATATGGTCCCCCAACACAGGAGTGATTTATATATATATATATATATATATATATATATATACATATATGTATATACATATACAGTTGTGTTGATTCATAGAAACCAAAATGTCTTAATAATGAAATATTAACATAGTGTGTTAATATTAATAATTAGCATTTAGGGGCTATGAGTAAGTAGAGCATATGGTTGCTTGTCTTGCATCTGGCAAACATAAATTTAATTCTCAGCATCAAATGGTTTCCCAAGGCCTCCATAATTGATCCTTAAGAAAACAGTCAAAGGAATCCCAAGCAGAATTGGCTTTGACCCAAAACTCAAATAGTAATAATTTAATAAGTATCATATAAGCAATTTCACTATAGGTTACACAAAACATTCCTGGGAACTTTGTGATTGAAAATAAACACTCTTATCCTTGTGATAGTCACACATTAATTTTCTTTAAGAGATTATGGATATGCTTCAGCAAACTCTCATGATATGAGAAATACTTCTTCCAATCATTCTCTTGACAAATGAAATTTATATTAAAATATATTGTTATCATTATGGAACCAACCCCTGCCCCAGCAATAATACACCTAATAGTTATATCCTATGATATTGAGAGGGCCAAGTGTGTGCTAGAGGTTGATCCCAGAAACTTAGATTCTCAAGGTACATGTTATCCATTTGAGCCATATCCTTGGCCTTTTATGTGTGTGGTGCATATTGTTTCACTCTTAACACTATTTAACTGCCTTTAGGAAGTATAAAAAAGAGTAAATATTCTTGATGAGTGTGTAAAATATTATTTCACAGTAAAATAGAGATAAAAAGGAATACAAAAGGATTCATATATGCTTTAGCTCTATTGTCACTAGAATGAAAAGGATTTTATGCTGAAATGAGAGTGTAAAATGCAACTTGATGTACTTTATTTTAGAGATTCACAATACTGCACTTTATTAGTTGAAATTTCTAGAATATTATACTTTGAGAAATACTTTACTTAACAGGATACAGGACAACACCAACCTATTTAACCACAAAATATATCTATTTAAGTCCATGCTTAATTTTGAAACATTACCATATTTGATGTCATTTAATTTTTAAACAGTACTTGAGAGAATACTTACTTGAGAAAATTCTCTGACAGTCTTAGCATATACTAGAATAATAAAAAATCTTAGATTATCTAATTGTTTCCATGTAAAAAATTCTCTATTCACCTAGAAAAATCCAGTAAAAGTTTTTATTTTTATATTATCTCAAAAATGCATACTTAAAATATTTTTCACAGGGATCAATAAACTAAAATTAACTAAGAGGCTATACTACAGAGACCTTTCTTTAATCACTGTTCTTCAAATCATCAATGTAACTAGCAGGAACTAAAACTGTATAATTAGTATGAAACTGTATAATTAGTATGACAACCAAAGAATAATTTGCCTATTACTAATAAAGCACATCCACTGATAAGAAGTAAAAAAATACTTCTAATCTCTAGTCACAATACCTCTTTCCCAACACACCCAAAAGTTTCCATTTATGTATTAGAAAACTAATATAATTTTCTATTCAATAAGACTCAAATATTGCAACTACTGTAGTAAAGTGTAGCTTTGAAGTTTATTTTAATAAAACAGCTCAGTCTGGTTTTGAATAACTATTATGATAAATCCACAAAACCTGACTATGAGGTATTCAGAGATTGCCAAGAAGATGGTTATGTCTGATAATTCATAATTGTATATTTATTCCTATGAACATTTTTCGAAAGTTCATATTTTTTATTGTGTTGGAATTTTAAGGAATCTAATAAGTCCTGACATTTCACATTTAAATTCAAAAGGAACCAAGAAAGGAAACAAATGGATTTATGTGGACGTATTTTCCAAAATTATTACTAATACAGTTTTTTTTTGGTGTGGAAAACATGGAGATTGAAGACTATAAAAGAATGCTACAATAGAACTTTGAGTTGGAGTGAAATGAAGCTACTGAACCACACCTGCTTTATAAAGGAGTGGTTGTAAAGCAACCTAATATGGTCATGATGAAAAAAAACAAATATATTTTCAGGTATTGGTTGTAAAAGTTTAATTATGATGATAATAATAAAAATGCTATTGGTAAAATATTCCCTTGTTATGTGTCATCATAAAACTACTTACACTGTGGAGTTCACCAATACCATAAAAGGGAAAATCTTTAACTGAAAAATTGAAACTGTTTCCAACGTTGTATATTTTGAGGCCAGAGAGATAACACAGTGGTAGGGTGTTTACCTTGCACTGAGGTGATTCAGGACAAACAGTGGTTTGATTCTTGGATCCCATATACTTGACAGGAGCCGGGGAAGTCCAAAAAAAATAAAGAAATAATGTAAAGATTTCCTGGTACCCAACGGAATTGAATGTAGACAGTCTTTAGATATACCTTCAATCCAGTTCTCAATGTGCAAAAATAAACAAACAAAAACAAAAATAAAAAGCACTAAGGATAGACTAAAACTCAAACTTAAATAGAAAAGAATTCAACATGAGTGAAAAATCACAAGGAAAAAAAAAGATTCTAGCTTCCAGCTCTGTCATTTTAAAGTATATGTTTTAAGCTTTGCCCAGATAAAATCAAGTACATTCTGTATTTTAGATGTAATACTGCTAAGGAAACAAAACATTACTAAATACAAAAGTTACTCATATGTCTCTATTATGCCTAGTCAGAATTTCATTATCATCAGCCTGTGTAAATTCTGGGAATTATTCAACTTATATGGGGTTCTTTGTACTTAACCTCATGCAATTTCCCTTATGCATGCCCAGTTTAGTTTATTGTGATAGTGTCAAATGGAGTTGTCACCACATATCTCCCTCCTCTCTAGTACTTTACCTACAAAATCTTCTTTAACTCTCAGCATTGTCTTCTAAATAAGATCATTCTCTTCTGTTTGGGAACCCCACTGGAGCAAAAAGTCAGGGTAATCATAGGACATTGCTTCCTGATTTTTCTTCTCTGGGGAAGATCATTTTCACTGTATTTGTTGACTTTCTCCAATCTCTAAAACTGTGGATTCACATATCTGTTTGACTTTCTAGTCATTTATATAAGATAGAAATACAATGAAGTTACTCAAATCTATACCAAGGACAGAAATTAATCATTTTACAATGATGAGGACCCCTATAATCCAGTATGTTATATTTATTGAATTCTCCATTTTCTCTAGACTTCCTTGCACATGTGAGCCAATTATGATCACGTTATCAAACATATTATTATCAACTTTGGATATTCTGATTCCCAAATGAGAATAATTTTCTAATTGCATTTTTAAATTTCTGTGTCATGTTCTTTATTTTAATATACTTAGTACTTAGACAGTATTTTTTTAATTAATGGTAGTATTTTTCTCAGGCTATTGTTAAAGAAATAAGATTTAATAAATAAAAGTAATATAAACAGAAAAATAAAGGCTACAAGTTATAAACTAGTTTTACTCTAGGTAGCTTTCAATCACTAGACTCATCATAGATTATTACATTATTAATATACTTTAGAAAGAACCCTTATTTTATACTCATATTTATTTCCTCTTTGAAAAACCAATTTAAGTAATTCAGCCCAACATGAGTCACTGGTCATCATGATCTTTAAGAGAATGGCTGTGTGTATTTTCTTTCTCAAATTTATCTCACAACAGTAGTATATTTGCTTTCCTTATTGCATCATATATGAACTAGCATAACTAGCTACATGATCTAACTACATGATCATAGCATAATATCACACTGGAGGAACCTTGTATGTACTCATAAAGCAAACTTACGAATAAGCTTTCCAATATCTCTCTAGGTTCCATTCCAATACTTTATCAAAAACTTTTAGGTTAATTTTCAGACTAGAATAGACTTTATTTTAATAGTGAAATTTTATTCCAATTTGGTTTTACAGAATGAATTTATGATTTATTCCAAAAACATCTTAAGTAATGTGTCCAGTTAAAGTGAATGGCTAAGATAAATGTATCATATAAAGTAATATTTTCTTTAACTGCAATGTGTAAATTTTGATCCTGATCTCAGGCAAACATCAGATAAGAAAAACAAAATTATGTATATTTATTATTTTACCTTCTTGTCAATGTATTTGATTGACTAAACTAGTATTTGCAATCATCTGTTTAACAGGACATGTCTTAAATTTCAATCCTAACTTTTTGTTTTGTTTTGCTTTGGTGAGGAGCACACCTGGTGTCATTCAGGGATTACTCCTGGCTATGCACTTAGAAATTGATTCTGGCTTGGGGGACCATATGGGACACGAGAGATCGAATTGAGGTTTGTCCACGGTGAGCCGTGTGAAAGGCAAAGGCCCTAACTCTGTGCTGTCTATCGCTCCAGCCCTTCGATTTCAACTTTTAATACCAATGCAATGCAACCTGTAAAATCAAAGAATATGATATATTCACCTAATTATTACAGTATCTTCATGTTTCAGTAAAATTAGTCTTAAATAAAAGAGACATATCTTGGTGGATCCAAATGATGAGAATTTTCTGTTTATAACTTTACATTTTCTGTATTTTCTTTGTAGATAAGTAAATACAGGAATAAATATGTCAATTCTACTTACAACCACTTGTAGCCCATAAAAATAGCATTGGCCCAAAACCCACGCAATCTATTTTATTCATTTAGGTCACCTGAGCATTGTTCTCCGAAACAGGCTATACTCATGCTTTTAAGATTTGTGGGCTTTTTTGTTTGCTTTGTTTTGTTTTGTTTTGGGGCCACACCCGGCGATATTCAGGGGTTACTCCTGGCTGTCTGCTCAGAAATAGCTCCTGGCAGGCACTGGGGACCATATGAGACACCGGGATTCGAACCAACCACCTTTGGTCCTGGATAGGCTACTTGCAAGGTAAAAGCCTCTGCGCTGTCTCTCCGGGTCAAATACTTGTTTTCTGTCAACATTTACCTCTTCAGATGCAAAGGAGTCTTTTGAGAAATGGTTTTGATTGGGCTTGACATGGGCAGCTATATTTCATTTTGTAAGAAGAGTTGGCTAGTTTAAGAGCTCCAAAACCTCATTTGCCATTGTAATATATGGTATTTTATTTGGTTCTTATTATTATCTGTTTTTCGCACACCAACACTCTTTCCAAGAATCTAGCTCTATGACCTGTGCTGTTTTATTAATGCTGTTCAAAATTCATCTTAGTGCATTTATTTTCTTTGATTCCCTTTAACTGAATATATACATAATCGTAACATAAAGCTTCATATTGCTCATAGCTAAATCTTTGATCCTGATACATTGCATCTATATAGGATAAATCTTGATGCTTGAATTAAAATAATAATAAATTTAGAAATCTTTCTAATTGGAATGGACCTTTATATATTCATGGACTATAATCACAACAGGTGTTACAAAACCTGAGCTCTTTTTAGCCTAAAGAAAGTGAAAATCTCTTCAGATCTGGTTATTCTCCGGAGTGTGTATGCTACAGACTGTAAGTTAGACTTCTTTTATTGAAGAGAAAGGATAAGTTCCAAAAGAGTTATATTTTATTACTTCCTGATCTTTTTTGATGCATAACTGAACTGTATTATTAAAATTCTGTGTTTTAAATACAATTTTATTTAGGTTTATAAGCCATACTCAACTGTGCTCTGGGCTTACTCCTTGATCTTCCTCAGAAACCACTGCTGGCATCAAAAATATAGATAGTATAGTTGTTGTATTACTCCAGTTTACTAATCCACATTTTGTGCAATACTGGGAGCTTTCCTTGCATACTTTTGATATAAGTTTAATCCCTGGATCCCATATAATACCAGCCTGGAGTGATTTCTTAGTTTTAGCCAGTTGTATGCTCCAAGTAGAGGTCTACTGGCTGAACTATTGTTCCAGGCCAGCTTAAACTTCTTAGATTGTTGTACTCCTACGTAAAATATAAGACTGTTCCTGGAGCAGACCACCTTCTTTACTTTTACTTTGATTTCTGCTTTAGCTGTTTCTTGCTCTAACTTATTTCTCTCGACTTTCAATATAGAGGAGAGGAAAAGTGATTTTAAAAAAGAAAAATATATATGGAGCTGAAACAGCTTACTCCTGCTGGTTAAGTTGAGAATCTTGGCTCCGTTTCTGCTTTCCTGAGCCCCCAAGCCACTTGGGCAGAAACTCTTAAGATCTGATGTTCATCTAGCTTAAAACCAAAATGATATGGACATTTGGACACTAATGTATCTGCATGAGTACTTTTCTAAACATATATCCTATTTGCAAGCATGTGGGACATAGAACTCTAATTTCTCAGACAGACACAACTTCAAATTTCAGTTTATCTGATTGAGTAAACTAGCTGACACTTTTCTCAGCAAACTTAATAATTCTGCCTGGTAAGAAAAATAACCTAGAAAGCAGGTGTATTATTAGTAACCATCTATTAGAAACAATTCAACAGATCACTTCTAACGTAATGGGAAATCTAAAAGTCCATAAATAACAGCCACAAAACAAAGAAAACAATGGAGAAACTAAGGAGTGCAACTGTAGTTACAGGTGGGGAAAGAAAACGAGGCAAATCTCCAAGCCCCCCAAATTAACACAAATGAACTACCAATAGAAATTAAGGAAGTACTTTCCATTAAAATAGACCAAAAAAATTAAACAACTCAAAGAATAACCTTTTCAAAAGGTGGGAGAGTCTATAAAAATGTAATTTAAGGAGAGGTGATAAATAACAGACTAGTAAGATACAGTAGCAGAACCTTGCAGGTGAAAAATCATAGAGTAACTTGAAGACAAATTACCAACTATTATAAGAGTAAAGAGAAATGAAAGATAAGGGTTAAAGAAAATGTAAGATATTTTATAAACAAAGGCAAAAGTAATAACCTCCAAATTCTAGGAATACAGGAGGTGAAGAAAAGGGAAAGGGGAAAAATAAGTGATAGGAAAGATAATTGCAGAGATTGCTTCCACTCTCTGGAAGGAGGATTCAAGAGGCCAAAAGAGTACCAAGCAAAATAGACTCAAACAGATCTACACCAAGACATACAGTAACAGAATAGCAAAATCTAAAGAGAGGGATTAGCTTCCTAAGACAGTAAGGGAGACAAAAAACCTTCAATATAAAGGACAATACATAAGAATCATAGCAGATCTTGCCAAGTGACAAGAGCTTCATTTGTTATTGAACAACTAAGACCACATAGACCTTTATAAATTTCAAGATCAGTATTTCTCAGAAGGTGATATTTCATTTTAACCATCAAACATCAAAGCATAATTAACAGACACTTTAACTATAACTTATCAAAACTACTTTAAACAAAAATCCAAAGTCTAAATGAACCACATGAAATATTATAAACAAAGAGAAAAATCATTTAAATAATTTTAAAATATACCTTTCTATCATATTTAAAAAACTCTCAATGTGTTCTTACCAAAATAACTTTAGATTCTCCTACAGTCTCCCCCATCATATTAATCTAGTATACTCTTTCACTCCAGCAATTACTGTCCTTTATATCAGTATGATAGCTAATCTAATTAACTGAACAACTGTATCTAAGTCCAATGTATTTGCTAAAGTAGTAACTTTCACATTCTAAATCTGTGCCAATATTTAATAAGTAAGGTGGTTTTGCAATTCCATTATGCTCCAAAGTGGTTAGATTTTGTTAGTCCACAAAACACATTTTTTTGGTAACAAGTAATGGAAAGATGCATTTTTTTGTTTTGTTTTATTTTGTTTACATTTTTCAAAGTACGTTAGTCATTGCTATGTAGTACAAGAATTCAGTATTTCAGGAAAAAAATTGCTGGCTTATAGTTAAGCAACAGAAAATAATTTCTAAAGGATCGTACTTAGAACAGTG
The DNA here is from genome assembly GCA_004027635.1 of Crocidura indochinensis. Classification (NCBI taxonomy): domain Eukaryota; kingdom Metazoa; phylum Chordata; class Mammalia; order Eulipotyphla; family Soricidae; genus Crocidura; species Crocidura indochinensis. The sequence continues at coordinate 20,773 of PVKC010012951.1, forward strand.
ATTAAAACAATCTCCTAAAATAATTTCTGAAATAATCTAAAGGCTAAAAAACAGGGTTATCAAAAAAAAAAAAAAAAACGGGGTTATCACCAGGCCTGCATGATCATCTAAAGTTTACATTTGACAACTAATGTTGCTGAGCGTTTTAGAAAAGTATTACTTTTCTAACCCAAAGAAGCAAATCCAATAATGAACCTAATTGATATATGACAATTAGATAAAAATTTGTTTTGGAAGAGTAGAGCACTCAAATCATCAATAATGTTATGTATTCATTCTAAACAAAGAAAACATCACAGCTCTGTTATTTTCCCAGGATATAGAGAACCATAGGAGTTTTTATAGTTCATTTCTGATGCTACCAACAGTGGGAATGTTTGCCAGACATTGAACTCAGTTGCTAGAATCTGTACATTGCTGAGTTATCTCACTTGACTATCTCCAACTTGCCTATTTTCTTCTCATTTGGCATTGCTTTCACTTGTCATTATTTGGCACCACATGGTGGGTGCTAAGTCATGGAGGGTAATTATATACTTCAGTAGAAATTGAAATTTTGACTGCTTAGAAGAGTATAAAAGCTGTCATGAAAATTTAAAAATAAAGACTCACACATGTTGTGGCCTCTCAAAAGATCTACATGTGGCTTTTAAGATCAACATTTTAATAGAAGAGAACATTATCCAAGTGAACAGTTTTATTCTAAATAGTACAAAGATTAAATATATCCAGTTATTTAGTTAGTATTTAATGAAAACTTCCCCCAATACCCATAAATGATATTCTAAAACTTCACCCGCTTAAAGCATTCCCACAGATATTTATATTTATCCTCCACTCACGCTGCATTCTTTTATTCAAAGGAAAGTGATCATTAATATCAATTTCATCACTTTCTCAATGCTGAAGTTTGTTGTTCAGTGTTATTTATGCTAAACTATTGAGATATTTCTAAAAGCAAGAGTATTCCAAGTTAGGACTCTTTCAGAATTGACATTCAGTGTTCTTCAAATGAGCTCGATTTTAAGCCTGGTATGTTTTGTTGCTCAAATCAGAATCTGGAAGGAAGTCAAATTTTTAGCAAATCCTGTACAAGAGGTATGCAATTTAAAACTCTGACATTTTCAAAAATGTGTAAAAATTCAAGTCAAATTAAGTATATTTTAAATCACTCTGCCTACCCCTAAGGAAAAATGAAATAGAGAAAGAATTCTGTGACAACAGGGAAGAAGAATAGTCACTACTATATCTATATAAAGTCATATATAGCAAAAATCAAAGAAACGGAGAAAAGAATTAAAAGAAAAAGTAAATCTAAAATAGAACTCATAAGTTAAAAAGTTGAGTCATAATTTTCTTACTACATTGATACATTGATCCTAACTTGATCTTAACTATAGGTAGAATCTTGATATTTACATTAACTTACATTTAATGTAACTTACACTTAATATAACTTACATTAACTTTTTGTCTTATTTAATATATAAAATGCCCTTTTTAATACATGTTAATAAAACTATTTTCACAAAAACAAAACTAATAAGTTTAATTGTTAGGTATGAAATTGATTACAGAGAAGAATTAAACTGTAAAGCAGAAAAACATTCTCCAAATGATTAAGAGCTAGTATTTGGAGACTTGGGAGAACATTATTAATAAAAGTAAGCCTTTAAGTGTTCACATTAGTAAGTAATGTACAGGTTAAGTTAAAGTATAGATATATTAGTTCAAAGGAATGACATCATGTAGTTAATAGTGATGATGTATGTGAGTAAGAAAATTAGAAAGCCACTGAAAAATTAGTTGGTAAACATTAAGAGATTAAAAGCTATGGAATTTAGTAAGAAGTTTGTTAGAAAATTTAAGTAGCAAGATATGTAGGATGTATAGGACATAAAACTCAACCTGAATTGTTGTGGAATCTGAAGCAATAGTACAGTAAGTAGGACACTTGCTTTAGTGAGACTTATGTCCAATCTTCACCATCCCATATTCCCTAAACGCTACCAGGAGTTTTTCCTGAGAGCAGAAAGTGGAGTAAGCATGGAGCACTGACAGCTGTCAAACACACATGCACACACACACACACACACACACACACACACACACGTACTCAGAGTGATATATGGTTTTATTTCTAATTAACTAAAAATACTATTTTTCTAAAAATATATATGTATCCAAATTTAAATGTACAGTAAAGCAACATATAATACATTCATTTTCATATTTTATTCACATTTTAAAATATTTTGCCTCAAAGGGTTGACTTATTTTATCCAGCCCAGTAATTCTTTTTTGTATGATAGCCTACATGTAGTTTTTTTTCATTTTATAGAAGTAATGTTGGATTGTAAAATTATAAATCACTATGTTTTAAGAGGCACTATGTCTCCATATCCTGCATATCACATAAGTGTCAGTGTCACTTGCATTATCCATTTTTGTTAGTGTCATTGGCTTCTTTCTTATAAGTCAATTCTCCCTATGTATGAAGATGTATTTCTGGCCTCTTGATTTTTATTTCTTAAGTAC
>PVKC010012952.1:0-23353 GCA_004027635.1 Crocidura indochinensis
TCTTCTTCTTCTTCTTCTTCTTCTTCTTCTTCTTCTTCTTCTTCTACTACTACTACTACTACTACTACTACTACTACTACTACTCTTTTTATTCTTTGCATAGGCACGGTATATATTGGGGAAATTACAGCAGGAATTTCTTGGCCTTAGAGATAAACAACGTTTCTCTGCTCTTGAAGCATACTGCCATGGGAACAACTACAGGCTCTATATTTACTCATTTACACTCCCCAAGGTCTTTTTATGGTGCCAGAAAACTTTCCACTTAGATGTGGGTGATGACATCCCTCCTCTGTAGCTATTTAGTTATTTGCATAGGTAATAGGGTGAAATCTAGGAGAAAGTTTTTCTTTATGATTCTAGAAGTTCTGTTCCATCATTGTTGTTGTAATCAGTCTTCTATAATTAGTGGTCTTCGTTTTTGTTCATCCTAGGACAGAACCTAGGATACAGTCTCTCAGCATAGTTCTAGAAGTTCTGCTCAGTCACAGTTGTCAAAGTTAGACCTCTGGAATTAGAGATCTTGGTTTTTGTACACATCCTAGGCTGAGACCTAGGCTAGGAACTACCTCATTGGTTCCTTGATAGGTTCTGTCCAGACCATATTTGTCAAAGTCAGTCTTCTGTAGATAGAAAATTTGTTTTTTTGCTAAGGGCAAAGGATGACATGTCTCCTGGTTGTATCTTACTGTTAGGTGATGAGATGGGGCAGCCCTCTCTTATCTCAAGTTGTTGCCATTTCCTCATGTCAGGATGTCATGTTAAAACTGGTACAAGTTGAGGCTAGAGAGATAGTATGGAGGTAAGGTGTTTGCCTTGCATACAGAAGGACGGTGGTTCGAATCCCGGCATTCCATATGGTCCCCGGAGCCTGCCAGGAGCGATTTCTGAGCATAGAGCCAGGAGTAACACCTGAGCGTTGTTGGGTGTGACTCCCCCCTCAAAAAAAACTAAAAAAAAAAAACTGGTGCAAATTGGACCCGGATGGCATTCAGAGTTTCCCCTGGAGGAGTTTGGTTCCTTGTGCTATTGCTGGGACCTATGTTCGTTCTGCGTCTGAGTTCTGGGGTTCTGGGATGGATGGTCACTGTCCAATCACGTGCACAGTTGGTCTACATGCTTATGGACTCATACTTATGGTGGGAGGCCACCCTGCTTTTTAAAAAAAATATGAGTTTTTATCCCTAATAGATAAGAGCTTGTTTTCGTGCATAGCATTTCCCTTTATTTAGAGTGCCTATGCAAAAGCATATGGTGACATATTATATTGCTGATGGATTTGGAGATAAGAATGATAGTCTGCATAATCTCTGTGCCTTGGTTTTGACCTGAGTTTTTATTCCAGGCAAGACTCTTTTTGTAGGTTTTCATAACAAGCAGAACCAAAACAGGTGATGTTGGAGAGAGAAAGAGAGAAGAGAAAAAAATTATATATATATGTATATATAAATAGAAGAAATAAATAAAATGCAATTAAAATGCATTAAAGGAAAAAATGCTGTTTATGAGGCTGACTTACTTTTGGGAATAAACAGACTAGGTGGTATTATAATAGAGGTATTAAACACATAAAGGAAAAATAGGTTTCCCCATTGAGTCCATTGAGTCTTTTGAAATATTCTTGTGGTGGGTGGAGTCCAGGGCATTTTTTTCATCATACATCATGTCTTGTTGAGCTTGCAAAATTATTTGTAACCATGAGGGATGTATCAACTGGGGTCCATCTGGGGCTGAGTCAGTGGCATGCAACAGTCCATGATTAGGAGTGTAAGAAGAAGGGCCACGAAGCATGAATCAGCAGGTGTGTTGATTATAATTTCTTGCCAAGTCATGTGATGTGGGGCTGGGAGAGTATCCTTTGGGTTTGAGAGCTTGGTGGTGGTTTACTGGAGCAGGAGGTTGATCCCGGTACCTACTGGGTTAATAACTGAGAGTAAAGAGGGTTAAATAAGGAAAGATAATGGATCAGGATTGGGGGATGAGAGGCTAGAAGAATTTCTGAAGGGAGAAAAGAGGTGTAATATATAAGAGAGGCTATAAACAATTTAGGCATGGCATGTTTACAATTTAGGTTTGGCAATCAGAGAAGAGTCCACTGTCTACAAACTCATGCCCACATAAAGACAGCCGTTAGTGTTCTGTTCTTAAATTGTTGGAGGCCTGATCCTCGTAGGCTGGGTCTGAGCTCTTAAGATATGATTGAGTTAAGAAAAGGTAAATAATTGGTTAAGATATGACTTAGGAGAGAAAGGAAGGGAAAACAAAAGATAAGAAAGAAGAGAAAAGAATAATAAGTAAATACGGCAAAACTAAGTTTGAGAAGATTGAGCCAGTGCCATTGGTGTTGGAGGGTTTCCCACTTATGAGGCTCTTCATCACTGATGGGGGTGGTTTTTGCTAGATAAAGGTTTCAGGATTATATAGTGACTGGAACTTTTTAGGGTAAGCACAGTTTTCACATCTAGAGTACTAAGCAATGTGGTGGTGAGAACTATAGGATGTGGTTACCCTATGTAGTATTGTCCACTGAATCTTAAGTATAGAGGTATCTTTTCTAAGGAGCAACTGACAGTGAGATCTATTGCAGTTCAATCCGGAAGATTGAACTGATGAAGAAGAGTAAAGAACAGAGGGGAAAAAGGAGAAGGAAGAAGAGAGAAGAAAGAAAAAGTGAGGGAAGGAAAGAAGAAAGGAAAGAAGGAAGGAAAGGAGGAAGGAAGGGAGGAAGGAAGGAAGGTATAAAAGAAGGAAGAAAGGAAGGAAGGAAGAAGGAAGAAGGAAGGAAGGAAGGAAGAAGGAAGGAAAGAAGGAAGGAAGGAAGAAAGGAAGGAAGGGAGAAAGTAGTGATTTGCCAAAACATATTCCATGAGTGGGATCTAAGTCTGTGGAGCACCATTGACAGTTCCAGTGGTCTTAATGATCATATTCTTTGAGTCCTAACTGAAGACATAAACAAAAGGAAGTGGGTTAATTAGAATATTTTATCAAGACATTGACATAATGGGTACTGTATATGGTATTCAGCATGATTAATAGCCAACGTTTAAATTTAAGGTGTCCACCCTTTGTTTCTAAGACCCCCTGTGGACAAAGAAGCTGAAGTGTTATTTTATATTTGGTAAAATCGAGGCATCAAAGCATATTGTTAGTAATCACGGAGGCAGGAGACCAGGCTTCCAGGAGTTATTGCATGGTGTGACCCAACTACAACCAAAACAAAAAACAAAAAACTGTTGACTGGGCAGCTGCCATCTGAGGATTTTACTAGAATGACAGGATCACTTCCAAGGTGGTCTATGAAGATAGTTAACAAATTGGTACCAGTGGAAGAGAAGACTTTCACCCCCTAGGCTTTTATCATTAGGCTACCTAAATATTCTCACAATATGCCAGTTGAGGGATTCATTTCATTGAATGATTCACAAGAAAGAGAAGCCTAGGGAAGCTCTTTATGATAAAGTCTTCGAAATCATGTAGAATCACTGCCTATTTGTTAGAAGTAAGGCACCAATCTGGCTCACTTTCAAAATGAGAAGAGCTGGCGACAAATTTTTGAATGTCAGGAAGGGAAAAAGCATAGCTCCAACAATCTGTTTCATTTTCTGTTTGTTCAGTTGTTTGTAAATACCTTTGAGCTTCTTTGCAAAGTGGGCATTTGCTTTTCCTACTTTTACCATGTGCTTCCGCAAGATATTTGGGTAAGTCCTAATAGAAGGAAAGATCTTTTTTCTTTCATGATGTTCTCACTATGGCTCCTGCTGGTCTTTGAATCTCAGTCATACTGCATAGATGTCAGATTCTTCTCCATGCTCCAGTCTTGCTTTCATTCCTTTGCATGTTCTGTTCTCTCTTCCTGTCACATGATTCACCTAGTTCACTTCCATTAAGACTTTGCCTGACCTGATTCTGGATAGAGTCCCCTTTTATATGTTCTTATAGCACTCTATACTGTCACCAGAATAACACTAATTTTAGTATAATGTAGCATTCTTAGAATCTTTCTTGGGTAGCATTAGTACCATGTGAACATTTGAAAGAAATATAAGTTCTCAGACCTCATTCATATATCCTCACAGGTAATTCTGCTACCAACTGTTTGGGAAGCATGGCTTACTTGAATGTAATTACTAATTTCACCCTACTTCATACATGTACACAAAATAATAAGCTACATTGAAGAGCTGAAAGTTCTTACTCATTTCTGTGTTTGCCTGGCCCTTGCTTCATAGATAGGGCTACTTAATAGGTGAATTAAAAAAAACTAACCCTCAACGCATAAAAAAATGATCAGTCAAGCAAGCGTGAAGGAAACTGATCAGAGAGAACTGTCTAGTGGCTCACTCTTCCCTTCCCACCTTATTATCTTCAATTCACTTCTAAAGTAAACTACTCTGGACATTCAATTCTTTTTGTGCTTACTTTTTTCTTGCATTGCCTTGGAATTCATGATCCTCAAAATAAAATTATCTCTCAAGAGGTTGATATCCTGGATTCCTGAGCAGGGAGCATTAGCTGGAAGAAATGCCCTGTGGTAAGACAGACATCTGGGTGGGATAGTTGGTAATTTTGGGTTAGGACAGAAATTGGCTGAGATCCAGCCTTTTTTGGGGATCTTGTAACAACTTGAGGTGGGAGTAGGTGCATTATTTTTTTCCCAAAGGAGTCTGCCCTATGGCACAAGAACTTTAATGAGGCAGGCCAGAAGCCAGATAACTGTGAAAATACTCACGCAACTGGCTGAGAGATGCAAGAGAAAGAACCTAGAGACAGGACTAGTAGCAGTCAAGGGAAATACAACTCAGTCCACTAGTCTTCTTTCTGTTTCTTCTCCTTTCCTTACTCTTTTTCTCACTATTTCTCTTAATATGCTACCCATCATATGCAGTCATTTCCAGGTAGAACAATGGATGCAAGTGACTATTATTTATTTTTAGTTTTTTTTAGGTAAATAATTAACCTGCAGTTTGGAATAATGAGTTCTGAGGAGCAAGTTCCCCCTTTTATTTCTACCCTAGCATTTGGTTAATAGGAAGATAATGCCCATATTCTTCTTGCTGTCTTGTGGGGTAAGAGTGTTTCCTTCTGTATTTCTCATGAAGTAGTGGATGTTTCAAAACTCAAGCACTGTGAACATACAGTGATGAAAGAAGGTGGGGTTAAATGTTGAAACTTGCCACAGTTGGATCTTTTTTGATATGGCAAAGATATTTCCACCTAAGAAACTTCACTTGAAAGATTGTAAATCAGACCTTCTCTGCCCAGTTGTCAACTTCACAGGTAGATAAAAACATTGATCCCCTCATCAAATTAAGTCTACTAGGGCCACAGTGATAGTACAGCAGCCAACACACTTGCCTTGCATGAAGCTATCTGGGTTTGACCCTTGGCATCCCATATGGTCTTTTGAGTACCACCAGGAGTGATCCCTAAGTGTAGAGTTAGGGGTCATCGCTGAGCATCACTTGGTGTGACCCCACCAAAACAAAACAAAACACCAAAACCAAAACCAAATAAACCAAATTAGCTTGCTTTTTTATTTTTAAAAAAAAGATTTTTGGGGCACACAATGCCATGTTCATTCACTTACATGTTGCTTATGGTTGCTTTACAAATGTAGAGTTAAATTCTCAGAATTAATCACCAAGTCAGTCTACAAAGGTAAAATATCTACTATCTGGACTTTTAAAATGATATATCTCCCCTTCAATATTTCAATCATATTTTGGCTTGGGGCCATACTTAGTAGTGCTCAGGGACTACTGTCATTCCTTTAGGTCTACGTGCTTTAGGGATCAAATCTGCCTCTTGCATGTGCTACATATAAAGACTATGCTTAGTCCTTTGAACTATTTCTCTGCCCAGTTTCAATTATTTTTTTGGGGGGTGGCCACACCCATTTGATGCTCAGGGGTTACTTCTGGGTAAGCGCTGAGAAATTGCCCCTGGCTTGGGGGGACCATATGGGACGCCGGGGGATCGACCCACGGTCCTTCCTTGGCTAGCGCTTGCAAGGCAGACACCTTATGTCTAGAGCCACCTCTCTGGCCCCAGTTTCAATTATTCTTAAGGTAAAAATATTTACTTGAAATATTTTACTTATAAATATTTCAAACTTATGTAAAAGTTTTAAGAACTTCATATAAGAACAAAAAGAATATGTACAGAGGAAAATATAGACTATAGCACATCCTTTACTAGATTTGCTTGTTATTAGCCCTTAATACCATTTGCTTATATATTTGACTCATTCTCACTCTATAGGTAACATTTCTATTTTATATTTTTGTTAATTGTGTATAATATATTTAGTTATTTGAGACTCAGATACATACATTAAAACTATATATTTGAATACTTTATGTAAATTTAAAGGTTTCCTAAGAACCAGGACATTCTCCTTTTGTAACCAAGGATAATTTTCGACTTTGTAAGTTACTATTCTTTTATCTTCTCTACCATCCATATTTCAGTGAATATTCTTTTTTTTTTTTTTTTTTTGGTGGTTTTTGGGTCACACCCGGCAGTGCTCAGGGGTTATTCCTGGCTCCATGCTCAGAAATTGCTCCTGGCAGGCACGGGGCCCCAGCACCGGGATTCGAACCGATAACCTTTTGCATGAAAGGCAAACGCCTTACCTCCATGCTAGCTCCCGGGCCCCTCAGTGAATATTCTTTGTAATGTTCTCTTCTCCTCCAGTGTGACAGTCATAGTCAGGAATCTCACTTAGTTGCTATGAATATTTAGTTGTTTGGGATTTGGCTCTATTATAGATAAAATGTTCCTGTTATTTCTGGGAGCTTGTCTCCCAGAAAGCCATAAGAAAAAAATCTATCTTTTTTCCTGGTCCTTTAGAACTTATACCTAAGGATATCCTAAAAAAGTTGACAGAAAAAATTTTAAACACAGTCTATGGAACAGGTCTTCTAGAAAGACAAGTTCCTATAGCTATGTATAGGCTCATTTTCTGAATATGGTGAGAACGCCACATATTTGCAGACCAAGAAAGGAACCAAATCTCCAAATCATTCCAGGAGGATAGATTTCTCAATAGTTGCACCTTTTTATTATTTTAAAGAGCCAGAATACTTTCCATGTTATCAGTCTTAATAAAGAAATATATATAGATGCTAAGAGTTTGAGTGATGTAATGAACAAAGAATCTAGAATCAAATTTAGAAGCTGGAAAGGATCTGAACCTATTAACATTTCAAGGATCAACTTCATTACTAATCAAAATGAATAATGCCAATTAAGCTACCATTTAAAACATAATGTGTTATGCTTTTAAAAGAGAAAAATATTTTTATTAACACAAATGACTTCAATAAAATTTATATAAACTTTGATGAACTTTGATTTGACATATATGTGGCATGCCTCTATGTAATCTTTCTGAAGTATTATATAAACATTTGCTTAAATGTTTATTCATGTTTTATAATCATTGAGTGAGTCTATTGTGTGCTAATTGTTGAAAAGAGAAATGAGTCAACTTCTTTGGTAAACTGGAAAAAGCTTTGTTGTTATCAAGAATTTAGGTTTATCTTTTGAACAATAGTTTTTTCATTGGACCAAGAGAATGCAGGTTTGAAATTTTGTGATTTTGAGGGGTAGTTAAAAAACATGATGTCTGACAACTGTTTGGGATCTGAAAATACTAGTAAAGGGTTTAAGGCTCTAATGATTCTTCCAGAAAAGCCAGCTTGACAATGAATAATATGCAGTTTGATGTGAAAATTAGAAAACTGGCAGACAAACCTGCAAGGGGGAAATTGGATTTCCAGAGAGACGAATAGGAGGCCAGGCAGCTGAATAGCGTTCATAAGTTGCAAATGCAGGCAGTGGAGTTGCAATCCTCCCTCCTTCCTAGTATACAAAATAAGTCTGTATTATTTATTTATTTATGGGTGAAAAGTGAGAGTTCTACAGTCCCAAAGTTTATTATCAAAATTAAATGGATTCAATATCTTGCAATGAGGTGTTCTAAAGGAAAGCCACATTATAAAATGTCACAGGCATTTATTAACACAGTTTTCTCCTTGTTCAAATAAAACAGGCATTATCCCACTAGGTCCCACATGAAACTATCACTTCTGGCTTCACTGGTGTCTCTGTGCCTGGGAGGCAGCATGGTGGAAAATAAATCTGAGAAAAGCAGAAGAATCCAGGGGAATGTGATGAGGAACGGAAAATACCAGGTAGTAAGTAGCTTTAACAAGAGGACTCCATCTGCTGAAAGTACAAATGAGATCTGTTTATGCCCTGCTTCTTTCCTCTTTGCACTCTATCATCTGTCTCAAAAATTTCCTCATTTCTTCTAACCTTGGCCACAACAGTTGGAGAAAGGGAGACAACCTTCATCTCAAAATCCTTTGAACTGCTTTCTGCCTGAAGCAACTTCATGCTATACAGACAATATACTTTTGAATGCCTATGTCTCAGTTGAAAGAAGACATTTTGGGACAAACGCTATAAACTCATTATTACTGTCCTAAAACTACTTTCTGCTCTAGGAAGAGAGGATAAATTGCACTAAAATGATAAAAAGTAAGTCAGAATATTTTATTGGATCAAGTGTCATATGTTGTCTATAAATCTTGTCTAACTTTGGATGGGGAAAATAACCAATAATACACCACCATTTGCATACATTTTATCTCATGAGACTTCAGAAGTAAAAGTCAAGTGGTTAATTGCTCTTCATATTCATGACATGTCAAACTGCATTTAAGAAAGGGAAGACTGGGGCCCGGGAGATAGCATGGAGGTAAGGCATTTGCCTTTCATGCAAAAGGTCATCGGTTCGAATCCCGGTGCCCCATATGGTCCCCTGTGCCTGCCAGGAGCAATTTCTGAGCATGGAGCCAGGAGTAACCCCTGAGCACTGCCGGGTGTGACCCAAAAACCAAAAAAAAAAAAAAAAAAGAAAGGGAAGACCCATGACTTCTTTCCATTCTTTCCAAAATTCTTATTGACTGGATATCTTGGTCTCAGAGGCTGTGTTATAGGTAGAATTAATTTTTAGTATTTGTTTAGAATCTGTAATAGTAGCAGGCTAACTACTACAATTAGAAATCTCTGATCAAAATGATCAAAATAATGATTTCTTCATAATATAAAAAAACTTTTTTTCAATTAAAAATTGGGGTCACACCCAGCAATGCTCAAAGGTTACTCTTGACTCTGCATTGAGAACACTCCAGGAATTACTAAGGGGGACATATGGTATGCCAGGGATCAAACCCTGGTTTGTTACATGAAAGGTATGTACCCTATCTACTGTATAATCTCTCTGGTCCTATCAAAAGACCATTAAAGGAAGAATATATAGTATTTAGTTGACTCAGAATACCCACCATGGTTCACCCTCTCCACCCTTAACACTGAGCCCAGCATATAACCAAGTATGGAAAGGAGGTGCCATTCTTGTTGAGTGAAGGAAGGATGTGCCCATTTCCCTTGGTGCCATTATTTGGTTCCTGATAACTTCTGCACAGGATGCTCTGGAGCAAGATAGTTTCTGAATTGCTTTAGCACAGGGACACACATACTAGACAAATTAGGTAACTTCAAATAAAAGACATTTCTGATTATGTTTTGTAAACTGGACCTCTTAATCCCTGTGTTATAAGGGAGGTAACAGTACAGTACCTACATCTCTTTATTCAGTCACCTTTCTGGCCTAGATAGTGTCTCCATACAGGGGTTCTCAAACTTTTTAAACAGGGGCCCAGTTCACTGTCCCTCAGACCATTGGAGGGCCAGACTATAGTAAAAACAAAAATTACGAACAAATTCCTGTGCACACTGCATAAATCTTATTTTGATGTGAAGAAACAAAATGGGAGCAAATACAATATGTGGCCCACAGGCCGTAGTTTGAGGACCACTTCTCCATAAGTTATATTTGTGACCTCTTTGCTCATTTGTTTGTTTCAAGCTTGCTTAGACGAGGGCTAGGTGACTCTGTACCGGTGAATTGATACAAAGAAGGGTGTGTCCTTTCCTGGCATAGGCAGCTTAAACCGCAACCCCCCACCCCAATTCCAACTTTCTCTTTCTAATATGGCAGAGACTTTTAGGCTAGATTTTGGATTTTGGATTAGTATCAGCTGTTTTCCTGCTGATTACAGGAGAATATTATGTAGGAGAATATTAATAAAAATACTTTCTTCAACTTGGTGCTCCCCAACCCTCTCCAAATTAGAACATCCTGTAATTAAGAAGCTAAAACAAACTGATATGAGGACTATATTTTGGAGCATGTGATCACTGCTTTCTAGGAAAAGTCAGTTTACTATGGTATTTTTCTTCTTCTTTTTTTTTTTTTTTGTCTTTACTGAAGTTTTTGACTAAGACAGAATCTTATAAGCATTTTTATACAGCTAAGGATACCTGACCCTACCTGAACAATAAAGGTCAGTAAATACTTTTCTCTGCTTTTCAAATTAAAGAAGAAAACCTTGATGACATTTCTATGCCATGTTCTATATAAGGTATGAAAGTTCATTTTATATTTCTCCATTAAGCATGCCCACCATTCCCCCTCATATAAGTTTCCTTAAAAGCTTCTTAATAGACTAAGAACATACCTGGTAATGCTCAGGGACACTTCTGGCTTTGTGCTAAGAAATAATTCCTAATAGTGCTCAGGGAATTATATGGGATACCAAAGATTGAATCAGTGTCAGCTGTATGCAAGGCAAACCCCTATCCACTCCACTATTGCTCCGGCCCTTAAACTCAAAATCTAACTATTGCATTGACTGGGAATTGAACTGGGGCCCTCCACATGGTAGATGAGAATTCTAACATTGAACTACCAAGTTTTGGTGTAGAAAGAAAGCTCTTAAAAAGGGGCTTTCCAGAGTTCTCCCAAATGTTGACCAGGAAACTGCTCAGAAGCAGAGTACTAGAGCATATGAAATTTTAAATTCCAAGATCCCCCAAACCTAGCATTCTTGACGATTAGCACTAAATTGTACAAAATTTCCTGGTACCAGAGTTTGGACCCCTTCCCTCCCATCTCCTGGTTTTGCTTAGGTATTCTTGGGAAAATTTCTAAACAGCTACATTGTGGCTGGCACATTGCACAGCCATCTGGAATAATATATTTCCCCTTAGGATTTCTCTGTCTTTATCCTGTTCTGGATTGCTTGAGTGAGTTCTCTCAGGAGGCAAGAACTGAGGCCTAAAACATACACTGCTACTTTTCCAGGAGACTTTTCCTTTAGTCCTCCGGCTGTCTCACTTGAAATAAAGTGAGAAACTATTATAAGGAAGAAGTGATGAAGTCATTGGGTAGGTTCTCTCATCATGTACCACTCACCAGCTACTCTTCCAGCTAAACAAAAAAGAAGTCGAAGCCAAAAGGCAAAGGTGGTTATCAGGTGTTTCTGTCATTCCAAACAGCAGAGGTGTCCCAGAAATGGTGGATCCCAAGTGACTCCTCTGAGCTGTCAAGATGCCTGGTTAAGTTACTGTTAAACAGCCTCTGCATCCTACCTCCCTCCTTCCCCAAAGCTGCCTTGAGGAAGGGAGGGAAGTGATCCCAGCTATCCTTTTGCCAAATCTCTCAGAAAGGTTATGAGGCAAACAGATTTGTGTTTGAAAAGGGCTTTGAGACTCTGGCATGAAAGGTACCACAGAAGTGCAAATGTCTGCAATTCATTGCCTGCTGAATGGAACAGGGTTGAATTGCTTTAAACTGGAATTTCAGGGCCTGTTGCTGGAGTCTGGGATTCTCACATGAAAGCTCCATCTTCAGTAGACACTGCTGCTTGTTCCCTCAGTTCCTTACTCAAATTAACTCTTGAGTCCATAAAGCTCCTTCTGGAGCAAGTCCTTTAGCTGGATGATGAAATATGGCAAATTGTTTACAATTTGTTTCTTAGAACTTTGATGATCACTTTCCTGACTTTTCCCCTACTTTTCAGCTATCCTAGCTAACCACTCTTCCTCCCTTTCATTAGTCCCTTCCTGTTAGAAGTTGTTAAAAGGCTATCCTTTAGACCCAAAAGCTGCCTCCTGTTGGAGGAATAAAATGGGTGGGTTCTGAGATCATGATATTTGAATCAATTCCACAAACTCTGAGTGGACATTAAAGTGAAAATTCCAGACTCAGTTCACAATTGTTGATGTAAGTCTTTGGAGTGACTTCCAGATTCTACTATTTTTTTCTTTTTTTCTGAGCAGGTGAGTGTTTGCCAGAGCAAAACTTCTGAAAAAGTTTTTTATGTAATCATAATATAATGGGTCCCATGCTAAATATCTTCCTGGTGACTTCTCCATTTATCTTCTCCAAGCCCCACAGAGTAACTATAACTTTCAGCATTTCTTCACTTTCCAGATGAGAAATTGTGTCTAAGGAACTGAGGATTGGGACCCAGTTCCACACTTGAACTTTAGCATGATTGAGTTGTCTGTTTCTTCTCCTCAAGGAGTCACATTTTGCAAAGGATTTTTGGGAAAGAGCTCTGTGGAATGGACCTCCAGTGGTGATGTTCTGGCAGCAGAACTGGTGGGAGGCTATTATCCAATACAGCCGTGTTAGGAAAAGTTAAATCTTTTTGACAATTCAATGACCCCTTTGGGTTTGCCCAAATGGCACCTGTTGCTGAAGTCAATAGAGCTTATAATTTAGTTTCATCTACCTGCAAATAATTTCCTTCTTAGGGGGTGAAATGATGCTGGGGTTTTCCTACTCATGTAGCCTCACTCTTAACTGTGTATAGGAGTAGCACATAAAATTGGCTATTATTTTTTTTTCTGCAGAGGAAGAGGGAAACTTGCTACCCATACAGATCATAATAAGGAAGTATCTGGTAAAGGAGAAACTGATGCTCTCTCTCTTTTTCTCTCTCTCACTCTCTCTCTGTATGCATGTGTGTATGTGTTTTGGAGTCAAGTTGTACATGTGGTCCCTCAGAGACAGCTCCATCATCCCCCCACCCTTGCCCTACAAGATGTCAGCTGTCTACTTGCTGGCTAATTATTCTCAACCAAATTTGAATGCTACTATTATCCAAATTACAAATAAGTGGCTTGGGTATGAAGGACTTATATTTTTAATATGAGCTATTAGAATCCTTTGGTTCTACCATACAGGCTATGTAATATGAATAATAATATCAAGAATAGTGGTGGTAATAGTACCTGCCATTTGCTGCATATACTAGAGTAGGATCAAATACTTTTCTTTTTTGTTAGCGACTACTATACTAAGTGTTTTGCATATGTTACTTTTATTCTCACAACAAATCTACATGTAGGAAGCTGCTACCCCTTTTATAGAGGATAAAACAATATGCTACAAGAAATAAGTGTCTAATGTCACACAACTCATGAAAGCCAGGGACTAAGATTTCTGTCTTTAGATGTGGGCCCTTTCAATCACCGCCTTATCCCCTCTCTTCTGTGTCTCAGTAATGAGAGAAAGGTCGTGTTTTTCCCGTTACTCTCTTTGATCAGGGTGATCTCCACAGCAATGGAAAACACTGCATATTGCAGTTGGAGTGTTGAAAGCATTTCCCCCTGCTCCTCATTCCCCAGGGATTTTATTTGAGAAGGAAGCTGGAGGGAGATCCTGTTGGAGAGTTTCTTTTCTTTTATGAGTTATTGATGATAGAGTATACGTGTGTGTTTGTATGTCCCAGCAATCCTGGAGCCTGATATGTTATTTTGCAGGAGGAGTTGTTATTAAAGTTATGACTTAAATAGGAATTCTGGATTATTACTGATGCTTTGGGAGACAACTATCAAAGTTGGACTCAGTCTAGCATGTGGAAGGTGATTTCAAGCTCTTTGCTCAGGTGATGTGTATGCTAATAAAAAAAATGCCTTTTTTGCCCTCCTCAAACCAAGCTCTGAAAGATTATACTAGGTAAGTTATTGAAATGGAAAAATAAAAGAGCAATTCTGGCCTGGGAGGAGATTTGGGAGGGAAGAAAAAGGGAATAAAGAATAACATCACTGAAGAAAACTGACAAAGAGAAAGGTAGTGTCCCTTCCTGAAGGTTTGTGGTAAGGGTAGAAGCTGTGAATGATGTTTCAATAAATATCTAGTCTGTGCTTTGAATTCAACAAGTCATTAGAGCCAAATGCTACAGGAAAATTTAGGAAATATATAGATATAATCACTTGCCTTAACTCCATAGAAAACTTTTTCATGATGTGACAAGGTAAAGCTGTCTCTAGGTTATGTTAGGCAGCGAATATTTGACATAGTTGGGGTTACTGTACATTTTATGAACTGTCTTTTTTTTATTGAGATTTGCATTTTCCAACAGCAAAACAGAAAATTTTCATCACTTTCTAACCTACTCTTGAGGCACCAGGGAAATGGATTTCACAAACAAAGTCACAGTCAGAATCCAACTGTTCAGAGAAGTTATGCCAGCTAAGTTCTTAATAGTAAAACCCATGGTCAACATATTGTGCAGTGTCTCATGTTTAAGTTCACTAATAGCATGTACAGTGTCTTAGGTCTGATCTATAATAAATATTGTGTTTTCTTCTTGGTTCTAGAATTTCTGAGTTTGATTCAATGACTGAGTTTCTGCAAGTCTGTGAATTTCACAGTGCCCATAATTGTTTTCTTTGTTTCTGGTAGATAGAGTTGCACTAAAAATCTTGACCTATTTGGAATATAATTTTCTGTTTTTTTTTAAAATGATGAGTTAGTGAAGTGCATTCTGCTTTTCCTCATTTTGACTTTTTCTGTGACACTTTTAGGATTCAACCTTCTCAGTCTACAAGACAAAGTGGATGGGAGGTAAGAAGAATAAATGACCTAGAAGTGACAAAAAGACAGTGATGTATGGTCTTAGGCACTTTGAAGATGATGAAGGTACAATACATTTATATATCAAAACTATAAATGTGATGGCTATCTTCTTGATTCACTTAACTGTGTAGCTGAACCTTTAAGTTGTTGCCATATCCTGCTTAGCATATTCAGCGCTTTTTGAATTAATATTTTGGTGTTTTGGGGTTATATAATGAGAATCATTGGATCATATGAAATTTCTATTTTCATTTTGCAGAAATCTCTATACTGCTTTTTATAGAGGTTGATCCATATGCTAAATAATGAATTCATTGCCAACAATTGATATTTCCAATTTCTTGATATGTGCTATTCTCATTGGTATATACACAATGAATATTATGCATTTTCTTATGACAATAAAAGATGAATTAAGCAGATTTCTGCAACATGGATAAAACTGGAGGATATCATGCTAAATAAAAGAAGTTGGAGAAGAACAAATGCTAGATTTTCTCACTCATCCGTGGAATATAGACAATCAGAAAAAGAGAATCTAGCCTAATGAACAATGACAAATCTTTCATATTTGAATACATAACTAATTATCAAATGCTGGTGAAAGGGGAGGGAAGGAAAGAAGACTAGAACAGAAATAAGGATAATGGTGGAGGGTCATGGATACTTCGGTGGTGGTAGGTAAAGCAATTTTCTTTTTTGTTTTATGATTTGGGGATCCTCATCCAATAGTGCTCAGTGTTTACTCCTGGTTCTATGCCCAAAGATCACTCTTAATGTGCAATGCCAGGGATCAAACCTGGGTAGACCACATGTAAGAATACTTTAATTCTTTTTTTTTGTTGTTGTTGTTTCTGGGTCACACCCGGCAGCGCTCAGGGGTTAATCCTGGCTCCACGCTCAGAAATCGCTCTTGGAAGGCTCGGAGGACCACATGGGATGCCGGAATTCGAACCAATGACCTTCTGTATGAAAGGCAAATGCCTTACCTCCATGCTATCTCTTGGGTCCCAATAATTTAATTCTTTATATCTTTCTGACTCTGTGATTTTGTGTATTGATACCATAAACTCTGAAACTACTATAACTACCTAAATTGTAATTTTTAACAAGCCACAGATAAACACTATTATAATCATGATACCTAATACAAACTAAAAATATCAAAAAAGAAAATCCAATTAAAATGCATATCTCTTTTAGAAACACTCTTACAGATATACCCAGAAATACTTATTTATCAGAAATCTGAAATCTTAGTCAACAGTCAAATTGGCATGTCAGAATATCATACAGTTAATCATGTAGTTGCTAGAATTTTGAAGACAACACATTTTTAGGACTCATACTGGTCTTTGTGGATGTCTTCTTGACCTTTATACATACCTAATTGTTTTAAATCCTTAATAAGGCACCTGTAGTGCTTTCCAGTTATTTGTGGGAAAAATTCTAGCCCTCTATTCTTTCATAGAGGTGGTCATGATTTATTTTGGCTGTATTTCCTATGGAATCATGTGTTTCCTATGGAATCACAATGTTTCAGGAAAGAATGGACTCTATACAGGACAGTGGACTCTAAATATAAAACTTGGATAAGCAGTAGGCTATACCATCTTGGTTTAAGTATACTCTGACTTTCCCTTAATAATGACTATGACTCATGATGTATTTCTCAGGGTGTATCCCTGTCATTAAGCTTGCTTGACTATAATTGCAATGTTTGCTATTCTCTTTGATTAAGAAAAAATATGGTCATTGATCATGCTATTTTCTCTGCTTGCAAGTATCTTAAATCTCTCTCTACAAGATCATCTGCAAGACATCATTTAGTTTCTATTTCTTCAATGAAGACTTTCATAATGATTCCCTGTAGAAATAGTTGTTTTATTAACTGACATCTTCTTTCCCATGAAGATTATTTAATCCATCATGTTTTGTATAAGAGTGTGTCTATTTAGATATCTTTCCAGCTATGTTGTGGACTCTTTGAAGACACATATATATCTTACAATTAATTTTGTATATTTTTCTCACACCACTAAATACAGGTCTTTGTCTATGATATACAGTATATATAATAAGATTAGCAGTGGCACAAGCAGTAGGGCATTTGCCTGGCACATGCTAACCTAGGACAAACTGTGGTTGGATCCCCTGACGTCCCATGAGCGATTTCTTAGTGCATAGCCAGGAGTAACCCCTGAGCATCACTGGGTGTGGCCCAAAAAACAAAAAAAATTATCAATCTAAAATTTAATTTAATGTTTCTTACACTTTTTATGTCATCTACAACCTTATTTCATTCCCATGTCTTTTTTCGTCCTACCAGATAACACCCTGGTCTCATGGCTTTGTTCTCCATTTATGTGATTTTTTTTTTTGCCTGTGGCTTTGTAATATTCTTGATGAATTAGTAAACAACTTAAAGCATATATACAGAAAAAAAAAACCACATGACAAAACATAAAAAAGGTTTTTTAAAATCTGGAAATGTTATTAGGTTTTAGGATTGTTTTTTATAAAAATTATATTTAGTTACATTTTTTGCTTTATTTCTGAGTCACATTCAACAGTGCTCAGGGTTTACTCCTGACTTTATGTTCAGGAATCATTCAGGTGATTGGGGCACAGAGGACCGTATATGGGCCAGAAATTAAACCAGGATTAGCCATACCAGCAGCCCAAAATTGTATTTTATATTTAAAGGTATGGCTCATAATTCTTTTGCAATATAACTTTTAGGCATATGTCTACATGAATTTATGGTATGGTAGACACATCATGTTCAAGAAATGTTCAGGCCATATTTGTCCTCCTTTAATTTGTGCCTTCACCAGGAGATTCAATAGTGTGTGGTTCCTTCAAGAAAAGTAGGTAGATCAGAGGTTGTAGTTGTACAAAATCTGATTTCTCTAGTTTTAAGAGTCTTAAAATTGGGCATAATAATAATTTTGCATCTTTTAAATGCTGAAAACTGAATAAGGACTGATTAACAAAGGGAACAGGAGCTGGATGTAGAAATTACTGGGAAGAAAGGGGATTCAGGAGGAGATAAAAGGGAGAGGGAAATACAAAGAGGGCAAAATTATGAGATAGAGAATGGTTCAACAGAACCAGAAAGTGGTGTAGAAACACTAGGCAGAATCTTGTCTCATCTGAAAGACACAAGGTGTCTGTCTGATGCTGAATCTCCTGGCTAATAGCTTTATGATTTTCCTACCAAAATTTTATTCTCCCTTCTTCACTCTCAGTACTACTCTCAATGCTGAAATTTAGTATCTTCTTCAATTCTCCAAAAGGATTATCTTAGAAATAGCAAGTGTTTTCATTTGTTGTTTTCCTCTTGAGCTCTGATTCTGGAGCCTAGGGAAGTGCATGCAAATGTAGGGATTTTGCAGCCTTAGAGAATTAATGATGTTGAGAGAGGAATTGTGAGTTTCTTTGCGAAAGAACTTAAATAAGTAACATGAAATTCGGTGCTCTCATTGTGGATGGGGAAGTTGTTTTTCTGGCAAAGGTCAGTTGGCTATTTAGAACACAGTTCATAGGCCATGAAATATAGGTAGATAGTCATGAGCAACCAACCAGAAACATATGTTTTTGTCCCAGCATGTACAGGATCAAACCATATGATTTCATAAGTCATATAACTCATTCTGATGTTATATAATAAAAATATGTTGTTGTTGTTGTTTTTCAGGGAAGCTATGATAAGGTGAGTAGGTTGTTTTGCAGATGGCTGACCTAGATTTGATCCCCAGCATATCATTGATCTTTCAAACACTCCCTAAACACAGAGCTAGGAATGATCCCTGAACATAGCCAGGTGTGGCCCCCAATCATATTTTTAATTGATCCATTCTAGTTGAAAATAATAGTTGTGTTGTTATTTTATAGTTCTAGAGCATCTCACCAATCCTGCCAATGAAAAAGTTCACTTTCTACTGCTTTCTTCTTAAAAAAACACTTCAACTTTCCCTTTTTCCTTCTTTTCCCATAATTTATTCCACTTTCCTTTTTTTCCTTTTTTTTTTTGAAAATAATATCTTTATTTAAGCACTGTGATTACAAACATGCTTGTAGTTGGGTTTCAGCCACCTTCCTTTCTTCCCTCCCTCCCACCTTCTCTTCTTTTTTCTTGTCTTCCTTCCCTTCCTCCTTTCCTTTATTCTCCAAGTCAAGTAAATTAGTGATAAGTAGTAGAGAGCAATACAGACTTTTGTAAAAGACATAAAAACATGAGCTTCTTCAGTGAGATCAGAACAGTACATTTTTTCCTGCAATCTTCTATGCTCATAGCTGTTGCTACCTCCCTTCTTCATTGCAGTGATAAATTTTTATCATGCTGATTCTCAAATGAGGAAAGATCTTAAAATACCTAGATACAGTCTCATCCCTGTGGTCATGTTTTGTACCAGCTAGGCCAGAACAGGGCAGGACATTTTCTCCTCATTATCACCTCATCACTCAGTTCCCCTTGTCTGAGTAGGATCAGGAGGTGGGAAACAGACTCAGTGTAGGAACTAAAGTGCTAATGAGGAGAAAGTGTTCAAGCATGGATCCTGCCCTTTCACTCAGACACCATTGAAAACTGTAACTCCATGAGATCATCTTTTTTCTTACTGCAAAGTCTGAGTGAATTTCAGTTTGGCTATTTTTTTCTAGGGTAACTAGTGTATAAACGTTACTAGTGCTAAGCAATAAACTATCCCATGGAAAGGCAAATCAAGCGAATATTAGATTGGTGCAGAAGATTTTTACCTTTATAGGAAAAAAAGAAATTATGTCTGAAAATGTTTCAGGGAGCAAAACTTACCAGCTAATATGGAATATAAACTGAGTTTAATTGTTGGAGCTACTGTTATATGCTTAATTTGGGGCTGGATATTAAGAATACAAATGCATACATACAAATATATGTATACATATATGTACATATATATTTGCTTTTTTAGGCCACACCTAGAAGTGCTCAGGGGTTACTCCTGACTCTGAGCTCAGAAATCGCTCCTGGCAGTCTCAGGGGACCATATAGGATACCTGGAATCAAACTCATGTTCATCCTGGGTCAGCCACATGCAAGGCAAACACCCTACTGCTGTGTTACCACTCCGACCCCAACAAATACATATTTAATATTTATTAAGTTCTTTCAGTAAGATAAAAACCACAAGCTAAGAGCTTTGGTGATAGTTTTATACTTTGATATAGTTAATTCGGCACTCTTTCAGATTTCTTTCCCAACATGGTTCTGAGGTAGGATTGATTACAAGAGAAATTTGCACAGACTTTGGAAGACAAAGTCACAATAACAGGAATACAGAACCTGTCACAACTCATGCATGTCCTCTCTGATCTACTGTTCTTGATGGTATGAACTAGCACATTGATCTGACATTCTGGTTTCTGCAGTCCCTGGACTGTATTCTTTGTGGTGAGGGAATTCATTTGAAGTAAAGGGATGAGAGAGCAATGTGGGTTTGACTTGGAGGTTCAGATTGCTATCTGTGGGTTGTGGTGTTCATCTTCGCCATTACTTCATGACCAGTTTTTTGACTTGGTCCTTAAACTACACTAGATCCATTTATATCTGACAACCAGGTTACATTTCTAGTTTTTCTTGGCTTATATTTAAGTCATATCCAGAAGTACTCAGGGCTAATTCCTGGCTTTGTGCTGAAGGATCACACTGTACACAGTCAACTCGATCAAGACAAGTGCCCTATCCTCTGTACTATTTTATGGCCTCATATTATTTTTTTGTGCAGACACTATTAGCAATTTTATCCTGAAGCTTCAGCTCTCAATTTCTAAACTTTACTTATTTCCCTTATTTATGTAAGATCTAACCTGTTTAATCATTTGCTTTTTCATATCACTTGAGTTGGGGACTGGCAGAGGCTTGAAAGGTACCAAGAAGAGTTGGAGTGAACCTTTAAGTGAATACCAAGGAAATATATTAGAAAATAGGGGCCCGGGAGATAGCATGGAGGTAAGGCGTTTGCCTTTCATGCAAAAGGTCATCGGTTCGAATCCCGGTGCCCCATATGGTCCCCCGTGCCTGCCAGGAGCAATTTCTGAACATGGAGCCAGGAGTGACCCCTGAGCACTGCCGGGTGTGACCCAACCCCCCCCCAAAAAAAAAAGAAAATAGAGAAAAACAGCTCATGATGTGAAGTTGTGAAACTTTGACATTTGTCTGAAGTAATATTTAAATAATATAATGAAAGGGCTTGGATAAAAAGATCTCAAATTGAGTATCCAAAATGTAAACTGATATATTGTTTTAAAATACAATATAGAGATTGTAAAAAATGAATATAAAGGGGAAATTATCTCCCCTATCCTTGCCTTTTCCTCCCCTTTGTGTTGCAATAACCTGGGAGTCATATATATGCTTAGTTGTGGTCCTTGTAGACACTTTAGTTGTCGTATTTGTAACATGTAATTACTGGAGGTCATACTTTTTCTTTGTATTGCTCAAGTACATTCTGGCTCTAGTGCTCTCCAAAGATCTACGGTATACACAACAATGCTATAATTTTTTGTTTTGGTTGTGGGTCACACCTGGAAGTGCTCAGGCACTGCTCCTGGTTATGTGCTTAGGAGGTCACTTCTGGAAGTGACCTTGTGATACTCAGAGAATTGAACGAGTATTGAATTTATGTTATGCCAGGAATTGAACTAGGCTTAGTCCCATGAAAGACAGTCACCTTATTCCCTCTTCTGCCTCTCTGGCCCTCACCTACATGCTCATAGGGGCTTGCACTCCTGACTGTAGTACTCACATTTTTTAAAATTTGTGTTCTTACTAGGTATCTTATACTTAAACTGTTGTACGTATACATACCTACTTATGTGCTAAGGACTACCCACTCTTTTTCGGGACCAGGATAAGTGGTCACTGTGTATGTGGGTGGTACTGGTGGTTGAACTTATGGCCTCACATTTCATAGCAGGTGCTTTTTACTTTTGAGCCACCCCCAGACTCAAAATTGTTTTTAAGCAGAGTTTAGGAGAAACATTGACAGTTCAAGTCAGAAAAAAACTTCAAAGTAAGACAAGAACAGGGAAAAGAACAGGGTAGCAAAACACTGTCTTAGGATAAAAATTAAGTCAAGGCTATATTAAACATGATTATAAAAAGGCAAGTTAAGTGATGCAAAGACATTTTATGTAGTATGGAATGAACAGACCTTATTGAGAAAACTAAAAGAAATAGTACAGAAGAAAAAATTTATTATGAAAAATAAAGACTATGGGAGAGAAAAATAGAAAATATCTTATTGTCTGGGCCATAGTTAATTTTATTTGGAGTGTCAAGGAACAAGGAAATGAGTAGAGTCCATAATTCACCTGGTCTGTGGGAATTGACTCATTTAACCTTAGTTAAGGAGAACATTCACAAGGACATCAAATTTATTTAATCTTTGGATTAATGATGTAACATTCTATACAAGAATGTCTGCATTTTAAATCTAGACATTTATTTCAGCAAGTATGACTATAAATTCTGTTGTGAAAATAAAAGCAAAAACATCTGCTCTTAAAAACGTAGAATTATATAAGTTATGGGCCTCATAGAGATCATTGGACTTGTCAGAATGTCAATGATGTCCCTCTTAGATGTTCCTGACATGACAAAACACTTGCAAAATTTCTAAGATAATTGTTATTGTGTCCTCTCCCCATGCAGTTTCACAAAAGGTTAAAAAAAAGTGCTTATTTCAGAAAAGAATATGGGTGTGGCATTTGCTTAACATATTTAGCTCTGAAATGTTACTTGAGTTGAGTTCCTTTTTGTATTGTGAGCAGATGAGATGACCAACTGAGTTGAGCATATGGGTCCCAATAAGAAAGATATCTTATGGTAAAGGGTTCTGTTAAAATACTTTCAACAGGGGTCTGACATCATTAGATTTCAGTTTTAAAAGATTAGTGTGTTTGCTCTTAATCAAGAATTTTAGGATTGGACTCAATACTGAAGACAATATTAACGAGAACTTGAAGTAAACAATGTCTTTGGGGGGTGGGAAAGAATAAGTATATTTCCTAGAAATGTGAAAGATGAAAGTAGGTTTGTGCTGAGGAAGTTCAGAGGAAGGAAGTTGATGATGGAAATATATGATTTACATTTGAACAATGACATTTACTTAAAATGTTTTTTCCTATTACTATATTTCTCATTCCCTACTCCTTTGTGATATAGGTATATTTAGAAGTTAAGTTTGAAATATATATTTGAACAGCACTCTGCTGTTCACGGTAACATAAAATAACTCTGCTGTAGCACAGTAGCATAAAATGTGAGTATAAAGTAAGCCACTTTGGTTAAACCATTCCTTCTTGAGCATTTAGGCTACTTGGTGTCACCAGGAAGCCACAAGATGCTACTTATTTCTGGATGGGATGAATGTGGATGTCACTGATATATCTTAGAATGGAGAAGTGCTGTGTCAAAACAAGCGTTGTGCTTCTAAATCATTAATGGAGATAATTGTTAGTAATTTTTCTAGAATAAAGCATCAAGACAGGAACAATAGAAGTTGGTCATTAGGGGCTGGGCGG
>PVKC010012953.1:0-23363 GCA_004027635.1 Crocidura indochinensis
ATCTCTGTCTGGTTTGGGTATCAAGGTGATGTTGGCTTCATAGAAGGTATTTGGAAGTATTTCCGTTTTTTTTTTTCAATTTCAGGAAAGAGTCTTGCCAGGATTGGTAGTAGTTCCTCCTGGAAAGTTTGAAAGAATTCATTAGTGAATCCATCTGGGCTGGGGCTTTTGTTTTTGGGCAGACATTTGATTACCGTTTTAATTTCATCAATAGTGATGGGGATGTTTAGATATGCTACACCTTCTTCCTTTAACTGTGGAAGATTATAAGAGTCCAAGAATTTATCCATTTCTTCCAGGTTCTCATTTTTAGTGGCATGGAGCTTCTCAAAGTAGTTTCTGATTACCCTTTGAATCTCTGCCATATCAGTAGTGATCTCTCCTTTTTCATTCCTAATACGAGTTATCAAGTTTCACTCTGTCTTTCTTTGTTAGTTTTGCCAATGATCTATCAATCTTGTTTATTTATTCAAAAAACCAAGTTCTGCTTTCGTTGATCTTTCGAATTGTTTTTTGGGTTTCCACTTCATTAATTTCTGCTCTCAGCTTTGTTATTTCCTTCTGCCTCCCTATTTTTGGGTCCTTTTGTTGAGCACTTTCTAGTTCTAGGAGCTGCGTCATTAAACTACTCAGGTAAGCCCTTTCTTCCTTCGTGATGTGTGCTTGCAAAGCTATAAATTTTCCTCTCAGTACTGCTTTTGCTGTGTCCCATAAGTTCTGATAGTTTGTGTCTTCATTATCATTTGTTTCCAGCAACCTTTTGATTTCCTCTTTGATTTCATCTCGGACCCACTGGTTATTTAATATGAGACTGTTTAGCTTCCAGGTGTTAAAGTTTTTCTTCTTTGTTCCTTTGGAATTCACAAATAATTTCAGAGCCTTGTGGTCAGCAAAGGTAGCCTGCAAAATTTCTATCCTCTTGATATTATGAAGATAAGTTTTATGTGCCAGCCTGTTGTCTATCCTGGAGAATGTCCCATGTACATTGGAGAAGAATGTGTATCCAGGTTTCTGGGGATGAAGTGTCATATATATATCCCCTAGGCCTCTTTCTTCCATTTTCTCCTCAGGTCCAGTATATTATTGTTGGGTTTCAGTCTGGTTGACCTATCTATTGATGACAAAGCTGTGCTGAGGTCCCCCACAATTATTGTGTTGCTGTTGATGTTATTTTTCAGCTTTGTCAACAATTGTATTAAATATTTTGCTTGACCCTCATTTGGTGCATATATGTTTAGAAGCGTGATTTCTTCCTGCTCTGCATAGCCCTTGATTAATATATAATGTCGATCTTTGTCCCTTACAACCTTCCTGAGTATAAAGTTTGCATTATCTGATATTTGTATGGCCACTCCAGCTTTTTTATGGGTGTTGTTTGCTTGGATAATTTTCCTCCAGCCTTTTATTTTGAGTCTATGTTTGTTCTGACTATTCAGGTGCGTTTCTTGTAGACAGCAGAAAGTTGGATTGAGTTTTTTGATCCATTTAGCCACTCTGTTTCTCTTAACTGGTGCAGTTAGTCCATTGACATTGAGAGAAAGAATTGTCCTGAGATTTGATGCCATCTTTATATCGAAATTTGGTGTTTCTTTTGGTTAGTCTTGTCTTCAATTAGGTCTTTCAGTTTTTCTCTTAAGAGTGGATTTGAGTCTGTAAAGTTTCTGAGCTGTTTTTTGTCTGTGTAACCATGTATTTTTCCATCAAACCGGAAAGTGAGTTTTGCTGGGTAGAGTATTCTAGTTCAAGCATTCATTTCATTCAGTCTTGTTACAATATCCCACCAATGCTTTCTGGCCTTGAGTATTTCTGGTGACAGGTCTGCTGTAACTCTCAAGGATGTTACCTTGAATGTAATTTCCTTTTTTGATCTTGTTGTTTGCAGAATTATGTCTCTATCTGTGGGATTCATCATTGTGACTAGGTTGTGTCTTGGGGTATTTTTTTCTGGGGTTTCTTTTGGTTGGTACTCTTCGGGCATGCAGGATTTGATCACATATATTCTTTAGCTCTGGAAGTTTCTCTTTAATGATGTTCTTGACCATTGATTCTTCCTGGAAATTTTCTTCCTGTGTCTCTGGGACTCCAATGATTCTCAGGTTGTTTCTGCTGATCTTATCATAGAGTTCTATTTTCATCTGTTCCTATTCTTTGACTATTTTTTCCACTGTCTGTTCATTTGTTTTAAGTTTTTTTTTTCCAATCTCTCCTGCTGTATGGAGTTGTTATTTACCTCATCTTCCACAGCATCAATTCTATTCTCAGCTTTTCTACCCTGGTGTTGAGATTGTACATTTTGTTATTCAATTCATTTACTGAGTTTTTCAGGCCTGTTAGTTGACATGCTATTTCAGTTTGCAGTTTTGTGATTTCTGTCATCATATTTTCTTGGTTCTTATTAGTGTTCTGTTCAACTCGGTCCATGGTTTCTTTGAGTTCTTTCAGCATCTTCCATATTGCTTTTCTAAAGTCCTTATCTGAGAGATTGATTAGTTTGCTGTTCATTATCTGGTCATCAGAATTGTCATCTTCATTCTCTATGTCTGACACTGACCTGCCTTGTTTCCCCATTGTCACACTTGTATTGTGTGTTTTTCTATGTGCTGCAGTGGTATTCATTGGCTAGATGTTGTATGCAGCCACACTCCTCTGGTTCCGCCCTTTCTGTGTGTGTCGATTTGCCTACAAGGTAGTGGAGTCCTCCGTGGATGAGGCCTCACACAGGATCAACTCTTAGGCCCAAGCATGCAGGAGAGAAGACAGTCCAGAGAGAAATGCTGGACTTCAGTGAACCAGCACAGTCCTTAGAGTTATTTGTTCTTCTTTTTGCAATGGTGTTCTTTCCTTAGAAAGAGCGCATGGGGCCCGGGAGATAGCACGGAGGTAAGGCGTTTGCCTTTCATGCAAAAGGTCATTGGTTCGAATCCCGGTGCCCCATATGGTCCCCCGTGCCTGCCAGGAGCAATTTCTGAGCATGGAGCCAGGAATAACCCCTGAGCACTGCCGGGTGTGACCCCCTCCAAAAAAAAAAAAAAAAAGAAAGAGCGCATGGCCGCAGAGCAGAGTGGAGCGGCTGTGCTCTTCTGGAGCCTCTTTTTGGCCCACTGCCAGGTGGTTCAAGCGACAGGACAGAAGAGAGACACACAGGCAGCACTCACAGTTTTTCACAGTCAGAAATCACATCTTTATATTATCAGGAAAAGCTGGTTGTTTGCAGAAGAGCAACACACAGAATGAAATCAGGCCAAAAGTGCAGCACAGCACAGAGGACAGGCAGAAAGGGGTGCTGTCATCTGAGTTCTAATTATAATTAGATTTCCTCTGAAGCAAGCAGGCTCACCAACAGGAACGCTGGTGAAATGGGGTCTTCGGCAGCTGGAAACCACTTGACCCAAGATGGCCTCTGCGCCCCTCTGGCTCCCGGCAGAAAGCCTTTTCTTCTGGGTGGCTTGGAGCCTTCTTTTCAGTCCCTCCCAGAGCCTGTTCGCAGTCCTTTCGGCTTAGCCCTCCTTGGGAAAAGTAGCGCAAGGACAGAGGCAAGGGAGGGTGACTCATGCGTCCCCGCACAGTGGCTTTCCTCTTCGGGCTCTCCCCGGTCCAAAGGCGGGATCGGCGGCGGAAAAGAGCACCCCGAAGCTGCCTTTTTATTATTCTTTTACTTAGTTTTTATTATGTATTAGTCACCTTAATGGATCTTATAATTCCAGACTTTGTAGTTCCTTAAGATATAAAGTCATTGTATATTGCTGATAAGAAAACTTTTGCATAGTTGTTGAAAATGTTACATGTTATATGGTTCATTAAAAATTACAATTTAAATAAAAACTGTTTCATCTTTAAGACTAAAATAAGACCTAAATGTTACTTATACATAACAAGTAATATCATAGAAAAATGTGTTGAGTTTGGCAAGATAATTTAAATCTTCATGGCTTTCGCTGGCCAGTGGGGAATGAAATATAAACTTGTTATTTCTAGTAGTTTTCTTTGTTTGACTTAGTCACTGGTACCTGAAAATATCAATATTTTTCTTTTTTGTGCTTCTCTTCAGAATTTGTTCAGTATAGGCTCTTGGAAAAAAGTTAGTGACCTTTCACATTGCTAATGCTGAAGTTTCAACATGCTCAGGTGAACATTAAAAACTTTTCTAGCACCATATGCTCCTTTAAGATCTACATTTGGTGCCATGGCTCTATCAATCTAAAATATTAATATTAGCACTACTGCAAGTCACAATACCTCAATCAGTAAATAGAAAATATTCTATATTTGGCTAGGAATACTGTTTATGTAGCCACATTCCTTTTACATCCTTAAGTAATTAGTGAATTCAGAAACAAACTCCCAAGTTACATTAAATACACCTACAAGTGAAATCAAGAATATGTCTATATTTTACAGTGGACTATCTTAATACTACTTAAATCTTCAGAGAAATGAAAAGGCCAGTGTCCATTTATTAGCTAATTCCCCAAATATGCAAAGTTTTGGCATAGGAATTAAAAACTATAATAATATTCATGGTTTTTAATATCTTTTGACACATAGGTCTCACTAAATGGCAATTTAGTGAGAGTAATTCGGCATAAAGGGAAGTTTATCATTTCTCATGCTCTCAGACAATTCACTTTTAGTGATAAGGGATGGCTTTTACCAGCACATGTAATAGAGGGTAGGTAAAATGAATAATTTGGGTAAAATACACAAAATGAGTGGTCATTTTCCAGATGATTTATTGCCAGTATAAATATTGCTTTTAATTTATAGTACAGTGAGTGGGATACTTGTCTTGCATGTAGCCATCCAGTCTTGATTCCCAGTATCCCATATGGTCCTCAAGTATTGTCAGGAGTGATCGCTGAGGACAGAGCCAAATTAAAAAATATATATTTTATTGATATAGATTTTTATGGAAATTGAGTTAAAAAACCTGGAGTTGTGAAGTGTCAGGGTCAGTGTCTGACCCATAGCCATATGAGTGAAATGACTCTGCCACAGCGTTCCACACGAAGTCCTATGGGAACTTGTTTTTCTTAGGTTCTGACTTCTTAATTAGCAATCCTCTAGCTTCCCTGAGCTTCCTTGCCTCATTTCATGGAAGGAATTACAAGAAAACCACCTTTTGTGATACCCGATATCTGTGGTGTCTTCTGTGCACAGCTTCCCTGGACCAAGAGACAATGAGACAACATATGACTAATGTTGTAGTGTTGTAGCTCAATCTTTGGGCTTCCACTGTTGTATGATTCATTTCTGTCTCACATCTTTATTCTTTATCCTATTTGGGGTCCTGAGGGCAAATCTTAGAGTTTTCAGCTCAAGTTCTGGCATCATAGTGTTCAGGCCAGGTGGTACTCAAAGTTTGAGGACCTACTTGTGCTCAAGAGGTCATGTGATATGGAATATCTGAATCAGATTCCCCTCATGAAAGACATACAGATCAGCATTTGGAACATTTTTCTGGCCTTCCCTATGTTTCACACACAAACACACACTCATTTTATCAGTGCCAGATATCAAACATAGGTCTCTCCATGTAACGTATGTGTTCTCCATTAGTGAGTCATTCCCTTTGTATGTCCCCCCAACCCCTATATATTTTTAACTCTAAAAAACAATTGTAGGCCAAAGAGAGGTAGGTTATGGTCAGGTTACACATACTTTACAAATCCAGGTATTCAACTTTGATTCACAGCATTCTATTCTTCTATTCCATCACCCTTGGAAATAGCAATGGAGGCCCCAGAACAGCTTGGATTGGGACACTAAATTTTCCACAGACAGACCTAGCCAAGTAATGCTGTACTGTGAAAGCCTCCTGGATCTCCATTTAGATTGGTGTGGGGTTGGAGGTGATAACCCTGGCATGCTTGGAGACCATACAGGATGTTGGGGTCAAACCCAGGTAGGCCGCTTGCAAGGCTAGCACCCTACCCACTGTGCTATTTTCCTGGCACCTCCCTGGACCTCTTAAGCATTGCTTGGGAGACCCCACAAAGTATAAATGACTTAATTGTGTCTTTATATGTAAAATATCACTAACATTAATCCAACGTCATATTTGAGGGGCAGGAGTCTAAGCAGGTGTTTGGAGGTGGTGGGTTTTGCTGGAGATTAGCAAGGATCACCTTGTAAACTGTATGGGGTGACTATGCCCCAGCATAGGCACAGAGTGGGATTCAGGACAAAGGTTTAGAGCATGTTTGGCCAGGCAGTAGGAAATTTTCAGGAATTGAGTAATGTATACATTAACAATAGGCACATTGGAGGTATGCATGCATCTCTCCCTTCATAACAGAGCTGAAAGGCATTTATTTCAGTGAGGGGAAGGACCAGAAAGTGGGGAACAGTTGTGCAATGATAAACATTATGGTCTGACTAAATTAGAGATTTGGAACTCCCTTTCATAGTTTCATTGATTAATCAAAGCCTCTTTTTATTTAAAAACCGACATTCCCCTTTTCTATTTTAGTCCTTAATTTTCACATGAAGTGAGAAAATCTATTTTAAAATCATTTCAAATTTTTCCTCACACATTCTGGAAGCTATTTTGGAGACGCGGCATTCCCGGAAGAATAAAGTAGATTGAGAAAATGCTAAATGGGTGTATTAAAAAATAGATTGTTTTGAAGGCATTAAGGTGTCACCCCCATTTTGAAATAGTCATCACTTGGAATTACGACGCACTTGTTTTACAAGTCAGGTTGACAAATGCATTAAAATATGAATCACTAATAAGACATTTTTTGCATGTGTCATTTAAACGGGAGTTAATGGCACGTGAAAATGTAATGTGTGCTAACCAGTATACAGTTTTTATTGGAGCTTTGAATGACAAATACATTGACAGGAGTTATTTGTGATTTACCAAGTTATAAAAATGGTTATTTTCACTGTTTTTTAGAGGACCCATATGTTTGAGGGCTGCTTCCTGGAACACTTCATTAAAGTTCTAACTCTGGAAATTCCAGGAAATCCGAGATTTTTCTGAAATCCAATCTGTAGTGGAATTTCTGCGCTCTGGTTACTACTCAGAGAAAATTTAAATTTTAAATTGGCAACCATGTGCATCTAGAATAGGCAAATTATAACTTTTGAGTACGAGTATAAGTTTAGGCTATACCCAGCTGTACTTGGGAGCTATTCTTAGCTTTACATTTAGGGTTTACTCCTTGTAGCCTTAGGAGACTGAATCAGTGTCAACACATGCAAGGCAAGTACTTTTGAGGGTAAAAACTGGGAAAATGTATTTTCTTAAATTCCAAGGCTCATGCATAGCCAATATTAAGAACCATCTAGCTGGGATGATAAGCTATAATGTTTGAGTTAGCTAGATGGCAATTTCATATCATGACTATAATTTTCCCCATCCCTTATTGAAGAAATTTTCATCTCTAAACATTCCCTACTAAAATAAGATTCAGATGTACACACAAGAGCAGTTTTATCCAAATAAATACTAGGAACCAGTCTTAATATACACTTTAGTTACAATTTATCATTTGTCGGAAAGATTCATGCAAATTTTTAAGTATTCAATAAATATTGAGGAATTGAGTTATCCTAAAGATTATGTCATGAGCAGAAACTATTTTCTCCTTTTTTGGAAGACATATTTGGAGGTGACGGTGTTCACTCTCAGCTCTAGTCTCTGGGATCAGTCTGTCTAGGCTCTGGGTACTGTATCTGATATGATGGGTTAGACTTGGTTGGTTGCATGCAAGGAAAGCATAGTCTCCATACTTAATGAAATGCAAAGATACATTTCACCAAAAAAAGTCCTTGTGCTATGAACGAGTTATTGCCAGACCTATGCCACATTGAATTACCAGGCAGAGCATGGAACCTTCATGTCGGCACATCTTGGGGAATGATGCCTGGGTCTTTCTGAGCAGCATGGTTGGGTCTCCCTTTAATCAAATGCATGCACGTGGGCATCTAGGATCTGTTTCAGTGACACAGAATTAACAAAAGGACATAGAATTTGATAACACCAAAATGAGAACTTTGGTGTTTCAAGACTTTGTCCAAGCAAAGAATAATGTGTTTGCGTTCATTCCTCCTTACACAGAAATTTGTATTCACACCCTTCACAAACAATGTTATTTGTCCTCAGAACACTAGATGCCACTCCTAATTACTTCTCTTATTGCAATTGCCTTCTATATTTTCTTTTTTTCCCTTTTTTTTTGGTTTTTGGGTTACAAGTGGCTGTGCTCAGGGGTTACTCCTGGCTCTACACTCAGAAATTGCTCCTGGCAGGCTCAGGGGACCATATGGGATGCCGGGATTCAAACCACCATCCTTCTGTGTCTAAGGCAAATGCCAGATCACTGTGCTATCTCTCGGGCCCCACCTTCTATATTTTCTTTTTTAATATTTTTATTTAAGCACCATAATTACAAACATGTTTGTCTACAGTCTGGTTAATTACCTACAAGGACAGAGGACATTTGCAAATTTTCTCATTAAATTTTGGAACAGGGAGAGTTTACATGTTTCCAATTGGCAGTCTTTATCACTGCAAATTCTCTTGCTTTTCTTCTCTGCGAAGCAAGATTTTGGTAGAGTTAACCTGTAACTCTTTGATATAGAAGTTCTATTCAACTAAAAGAGGGAATTTAAAAATACACTAAAAACAGGGTATTTAATTTTCTTTATATAAACAACAATAGTCTAGAGCAAGCTATACTTCAGTACAAATTTAGATTCTGGATTCAATTGTTTCTTTGAGACATGGACCATTTACGTAAAGTTCAAAAAATAACTTTAAAATGGTCAATTTAGAAGAATAAACTCATTTAAAAAAAGAAGAATAAACTCTACTACATGTTGAAAAACTATAAAATTAGCAGATGCTGAGAAAAAGTGCAAATCATGAATTTATTCGAATCTGACTCAAAGAGACATAATTTTAGTGCCAAATATTTCTGGGTATTGAGTAGCCTCTTCTAGACACTTAGACTGTAGAGAAGGCTGTTTGCTTTACACAGCTTTCTTGACAAGAGACATGTCGATCCATGTCAGCAGTCTCCTAGATAGAGTATCAGTTACTGAGCTGTTCCTATTTGGAAAGAAGTTGCAGGTAATATGAAATAGAGAAAAAGTACTTAACATTGTTGGAAATGATGGCCATGATGTGACCATACTGTTGGTAATAACCTCTAATGATTGCTAAGGAGAGACAGAGAAGAAAGATTTCAGAGTTGTGTGAGCAATCCTACTTTTAGTGGGACTTACTGACCAAATCAGAACAATCGCTATTATAGTTCAGCTCTGCCTTTTGATGGTTCCACTGACCCACAATTCCCATCATTAATCATCTGCTTGTCACTGCAATTAGTATCATTTGACCTGTTTTTCACAGGGAATATTTTTCTTTTAACTGACACATTTTTGAAATGATGGTGGTTCATTTTAAAAAGAGTTTTAGCAGCCTGAATGAAACAGTCATTTATTTTCCTAAGCCATACTATAAAATTTTCAAAAAGTGGTTCTTAACATTCTCATAAAATAATAATCTGAATCACTGGGGGCAAAGTAGAACACTTTGAGATTTCTGAAATAAAGCCAATTACTCATTTACTTCTCTCTTGGTTATTTTCTGATTGATATTTAAGTCTACTTAAAGGAGGTCATTCTATGCATGTGACTCAAACACAGTAAGGCACATGTTATGGTAATCAGGTGAAGCCTAGAAAGAAAATTTATATGTTTTTTTTATTATACTGTTAATGCCTTTATTGCACCCCACCACTAAAATGTTGAAGATCCTCTCCCAATTGTCATTTACTTTTATTGCATCTCTTCATAACTTGTGTTTAGCACTCTGACCCCTTCTTTAATAAAACTCTTGATTTTAATTCATCTACCAAGACACTTGATCTATCTAGGCTAGGAATCTATGGCATTGCCTTATTTCTGGTGATGGCCATTTTAATCTCCATCTTTCCCAAGCAAAAGGAGGTACAGAGCAGTAAGAATCTGCCCTCCTTTTTAGGATAACTGAGCTCTTTCTTCTATCCAACTCACTTTTCACTGCCTGGAGCTGGGTTCTTGCTCTTGATGAACTGGAGAGAGGCTGTGGATTTTGTGCATGGGCATCTTTTGTATCCTTCAAGGGACTTGTGAATAATGCAATGTCCCACCCTGAACACAGATGGCAGTTCTCAAATTAATCCTCAGTGCTTTTGAGGACAGTCAGTCTGAGGAGGAGCAATGGGCCAAATAAGTCTGGGAACTTCTGGTTCAAATGAAGAAAGGGTCTGATATGCTTACTGTCTTCTTGAGAGATTTTATCTGATAAAAGCCCCCATATTGCAGAACATTTAGGAATTCTCCTTCTTCTCACTCCTTTTTTTGAATATTATGTAAGAAATGTTAATGACATCTCTTCAATATTATTGTAGTCAACATCATGAAAACCTGATAGAGGAAATTTGGAAGTTAGAAATTAATAAATTGACATGATTTTCAGTACCAAGAAACTTGAGCTCCTTAAGACCTGATCTGTCAACCTACTTATAATTAATCTCAGATCTACTTTGGTCAGACAATTCAAATGTTTAAAGCTTGTTCTTACATAATTTTTTAAATAAATTTTTATTGTGACCGAAGTGCGTTCTTACATAATTTTTAAGGTCAAAACTTCTTGCTGTTTAGAGTTTGGGGACATGAATTAAATGAAAGGTATATTTTGACTGAAAGCATTATTACTCTATTGATTGAATTTTGATACTTATGCTTTTAGGTCTAGATCTTGGAAATGTTTTAAGTCAAGATCCTGGGAATGTCTAGTCTTGTATTACTTCTTATCATTTGAGCTTAAAGAATTAAATAAAACGTGAGTGTCTTCTTCCAAATGGGTGACTAATGTAAGGACAATTTGCTATAAATTGGTTATGCTCTTAATAAAAACAATGTATTAACTGACCTAATGGTAAAATACATCCTGAATTGGGAGCTAACTAATGTAAGAACAATTTGCTATAAAATGGTTATGCTCTTAATAAAAACAATGTATTAACTGACCTAATGGTGAAATACATCCTGAATTGGGAGCTATGGGATAGAATTTGTCCATTTATTATTCAACAAAGTTATTTAACACATTTTAAGATATTTGGTTAATCTAAATATTATGGACACACAAGAGTTTGGAGGGATTCTAAAAGAGGAGAGGCCACTGAGAAGTTTATAAAGAAAACCTTTATATATATGTATAATATGTATATATACTAGCTAAGACATTGGAGACCTACAATTTGTTATTGAGTGAGACACATCTAAAAGATGAACAATGTTATAATGCAAAGACATTTTAATAAAAATTTTGAACTATATATTTTGTGTACAATTGAAAACACAGAGCCTTTATCTTTCCCATTCTGACTTTTTAGCATAATATACTTAAGATAAGACAAAGCACAAACTGAGAAGATATTTGATAAAGACACACAGGCAAAGGAGTATTAAAAATATGTAAAAAATCACAAAAATCAAAATGAAAATATCTATTAAAGTCATTAAAGACTCTAAACAGATATGCTTGTTATGATGAGGCATTAGGGAGTTACACATTAAAATAAGATATAACTACATACCTATCAGAATGGGTGAAGATGAATTGATAATAGCAAATGCTAATGAAAAGGTAGAGCAAAAGGAACTTTCATTTATTGCTGGAATGCAAAATTGGAAGACAGTTTGACAGTTTCTTGAAAAGCAAAATGTACTCAAAATACAGTTCAGAAATCTCATTTCTTGCTATTTATATAAATGTTTTGAAAATTGTATCTTTCCAAAAACCTTCACCTATTTAAAGCAGCTGTAGTTATAATCTCTACAAGTTGGAAGCAACCAAGAAGTCCCTCAGTAGGTGATTAAATAAGTTAAGTGTGGTATTTCAGGTTATGGCATTCTTAAACTGGTATTACTCAGTGCTAAAAATAAATGAGCTATCAATTCATGAAAAGTCTTAGAGGAACTTTAAGAACATATTACAAGTGAAAGGGGACAATCTGAAAAGGTTTAGTATTATATGATTTCAATTTTCTGACATTCTGGAAAAGGTTAAACTATGTAGTTAGTTAAAAGATCAGTGGTTGTGAAACTAAGTAATGGTGAGGTAGAACATTATAGTCGTTTGGGCAATGCTACTATTTTTTTATCACACTATCATTTGTCAAAGTCCATAGCACAGGTAATATCAACAGTGAACCATAATATAAATTGTGATCTTTGTGTCCAAGATCATTATATGTCTATGCAGCTTTACAGATTGTGACAAAGGTGCCTCTTGGGTGTAAGACTAGATAGTGGGTGAGACTGCCTATCTGATGGCTAAGGGAGGTGGAAATACGTGTATTTTAAATTTAGTTTCCCTGTGAATGTAAAACTTTTCAAAGAATAAAGTACAAAGAGTTGGCAAGAGACCGAATCTCTCTTAAAATATGACAACTACCAAATAAATTTATAGCAATCTTTAGACTGCCATTTGACCAAATTGTTGGGTGTCATGGTCTAAGTTGACACCTCAACTTAGCTCTCAGTACAGATTTGTGATTATATTTGCA
Source organism: Crocidura indochinensis (assembly GCA_004027635.1). Classification (NCBI taxonomy): domain Eukaryota; kingdom Metazoa; phylum Chordata; class Mammalia; order Eulipotyphla; family Soricidae; genus Crocidura; species Crocidura indochinensis. Next base: position 12,573 of record PVKC010012953.1, read on the forward strand.
TCAGAGGTTTCAGTGTAAGTGATAAAAGGTCTTGTCTTAGACACCTTAATGGTAAATGGGTGGCTGAGAAGTGGAATGGGATGGGAGAGGGCAGTGTTTAAGGACTGAGATCTAATGTGCTTTTCTTTAAGTATTGGGAGTTCAAATTTGAGCAAATATATTGTAGTAGTTTTACAAGTATTCCTTGAGTTAATTATTAGAGCGCAGGTGGATTATTTCTTTCATGGAACAAGTCTAATGAGAGAGAAGGTTAATTAACACAGAAATACAGCATGAACAAAAAAGATCATGCGGGTACTAAGATGGATAAATGCCATGGTGACATTAGTTCACTGTTTTGATATAGAGATAAGTTGGGGGAACAATGGTTCCAGAGAGGAATCATTTATGGGCATCCAGAAGTGGGTGGGAGAAACAGATCCACCAAAAGAGAAGAAAGGAATGCAAGCTAGTTATTAAGTGTTGGGAGGAAGCTAATTTTCTTCTACTGTTCTGCGTTAGTATGTTGAAAATAATTAAATTGACACAAGAAAGACTAGCTGGAGAAAAGACAAAGTAATTATGCATACATGGAAGCCCACACATTTGAATGGTGCAAACTGTCATTCGGGTCACTCTTGTGAGGTTAATTAGCTAATAGAAATGAGGCCGATACTTTAGGAGGGAAAAATAGGGCAACGTGCTTTGAGATTTAAAGGAAAAGGAATTTTCCAGTCTTTATTTATTCTGCACCAAAAGCAAACCTATGAAGCCCAGCTCTAGATATTGTTGCTGGGCAGACTGAGATCATGGGGATGCTGTGTGTGTGTAAAGATTATTGATTGGAAAGAAAGGACTAGGAAGACCAGTGTTCAGAGATGTTGGTTTATAGTTTATGCAGAAAGCAATTATTAATGACCCTAAGATGAAAACTCTGTGTTTTGTTACCTTCAGTAGGGCTAGTATATGTGGTGCAGATGAAAAGCAAACAAAGGACAACTGTGTGTCTACACGGGTTTGATAAGGAGGAGGGACAGAGGTGTGGTGTGCATAACAGTCTGCTAAAATAATCATAAAAATAATGCTAGGATCATCAATGCTTGTTCTTCCCTTAGGAACTTTCTCTTCAGGACATGCTCTTTGGTTGGCATTGACTTCCTAGTCAACTAGAGTCTGGGGGAAAGGGGTCCATGTCCTTCATTTTAGTCAACTTTCTGACCACTATAGAGATGATTTCACTTGTGTATTGGGGAGAATAAACAGGCAAAACATCATTATTTATATCTTGTTCTCAGTTGCAAATATAAATAAATTGAATGTTGGCAAAGGGCAAAGACCTTCAGAAAGAAGAGCCAAGAATTCAGATAGAGATTCAAGATGGAGCTTCCATGTGATAGAACATTGAGAAATGTTTTTGGGAGGATCCATGTGGTAAACTGAGGATGAAGAGTATTCAGAATAAATGTCCATTCTTTGATTATTGATCTTAAAAATAGTTCTGAGTATAATCAATGCTTCTATTACTTCTTCCCCTCTCCATAAGATATTCCAGGGAAGAATCATGGAGCAGGTCTCGGTCCAATGATTGTTTTCACACCACATATACATCATGCAAGCATGGAGGGAATCTGCTTCAGTGGCAGAGTTCAGTTCATGCTAGGCATATGAATCCAAATCACTGACATGTATGATTTGTCACTTGTCTCAAAGTTGCTTTCTTGAAGGGTCAGGCTTATTTTGGTTATTTGTGTCAACTGCTTTGGAAAGAATATTCATCATTTTATCTATTCACCCATTGCTAAGTGTAAGGCTTTGCTACTTTGTCTGGTCACAGACACAAGCTGATATGTCATAGGTCTGGAGAGTAATTCATGTCCTTTATCATTAGTGTCATGTCTGCCACTCACAGGGAAGCCAGTGTGCATATTCTCAAAGTCACCAAGGGGACTAATGTAGCTGTTTGCTCCTTCTCTCACAGATCTTAGTTTCTTACAGATATTTTTTTCTTGTTTTACTTCAATCACATACAGTGCGCCCACTCAGAGCAATTAATTATCTTTAGCTCCTTTGAAATTACTCTCCAATCAACTAAATATAAAAAGACAGAGTGTTACAAAAATAATTTATATCTGGTCCTCTCATTAGCTACCACTTGCACAAACAGAATATTATTTGCTTCTGGGATGGGGGTTTAGCAACCCAAGGAGTCAGATGGTTGCCAAGCTATTCTTAAATGTCTTATTCTGTTTTTGGGAATTTATAATGTCACATGATGATCTTTCAACTTATTGTTTCCTCAGCATATGATACCACAGCCAAGGCATAGGACAGACGCATGATTTAGCTTTTTAAAAAAATGTATCTGCCTCCAAGGTCATGGGACCTTGTGGATTAATTTGGTTCTTGGGAACATTGCAAAATCCTACCAAAAATGGCTTAATGAATCTCTACAGTAACATTGTTTCTTCAAAATTTTAAAGATAGTGCTAGGTAATAGAGAAATTTGGGGGGGTTCTTCAACAAACTCTTAAAATGTAGGTGTGGTGCTTATATATTTTAGTGTGACATTTTATTAACTAAATAAGTTTTTTTTTTCTGGTGGTGTTCAGGGATTACTCTTGGTTCTATGATTGGGATTTTTCTTGATGTTGCTTAGAGGATCTTATGTGGTACTGGGGATCAAATTTATTTTGGCAAGCACCATACCTGCTATACTCTACTGGCTTATTAATATAGGATTTTTATCTAGTGGCAATAATATTCTTATCAATAAAACAGAAGGAATTTAGGTATTACCCAAAGAAGGAATTGGCTGCTTTCTTTTATATTAGTATTAGTAATCATAGTTACAATGATATTAAGAAACTGTTATTTAATGATGCATTTTTTCTTCATATTATTAAACTTGGGTTAATTAACTTACTCTAAAATACATCATTTGTAAATCTGGAATCAGGAATAACCAAGAGTGGTGGTTAAGATTTTTCTAATGCGTTTCTCAATCTTACATGTCAGCTATGATAATCCAAAGTTAGAAAGTTAGTTTATGGGGCCGGGCGGTGGCGCTGGAGGTAAGGTGCCTGCCTTTACGCGCTAACCTTGGACGGACTACGGTTCGATCCCCCGTGTCCCATATGGTCCCCCAGGCCAGGGGCGACTTCTGAGCGCATAGCCAGGAGTAAGCCCTGAGCGTCACTGGGTGTGGCCCAAAAACCAAAAAAAAAAAAAAAAGAAAGTTAGTTTATTACCTTTTACCACCCTCTTTTTTGCTGTTCTCTTATTTGCAATTACTGTAAATTTGACCAAGATTGGAAAAATAGCAATGAAAATGTGTATTCAAGTTTGACACTAATTTTCTGCTTTTCAAAGCTGACTTTTGTGGTATAGACTATAGTGAAACCTAATTTCTGTGACAGCCACAATCTCAACTATCAAAAATCAGATCAGGTGTACCCATGTTCTAGCCAGGATTGCACAGAAAGATATTGATTCAGCTGAGAAATAAAATTTAACAGTCATATCCTATCAAAAAATGGAGAGAAGAAATGGACAGACACTTTGATAAAGAAGAAATACAAATGGTCAAAAGGCACATGAAAAAATCCTCCCCATTACTAATCACCAGGGAGATGTAAATCAAAACAACTATGAGGTACCACCTCACTGCCACTGAGATTGGCACACATCACAAAGAATGAGAACAAGCAGTGTTGGTGGGGAAGTGGAGAGAAAGGAACTCTTATCCGATGCTGGTGGGAATGCCGTCTAGTCCAACCTTTCTGGAAAGCGATATGGAGATTCCTCCAAAAACTGTAAATTGAGCTCCCATACGATCCATCTATACCATACCACTCCTAGGAATGTACCTTAGAAACACAAAAATACAATACAAAAATCCCTTCATTACACCTATATTCATTGCAGCACTATTTCCCATAGCCAGACACTGGAATGCCCTTCAACAGACGAATGGCTTAAGAAACTGGTACATGTACACAATGGAGTGTTATGCAACCGTCAGGAGAGATGAAGTCATGAAATTTTCCTATACATGGATGTACATGAAATCTATTATGCTGAGTGAAATAAGTCAGAGAGAGAGAGAGAGAGAGAGAGAGACACAGAATGGTTTCACTCATCTATGGGTTTTAAGAAAATGAAAGACATTCTTGCTATTATTTTCAGAGGCAAAAAGAGGGCGGCTGGAAGTTACAGCCCACTTCATGAGCCTCACCAGAAAGAGTGATGAGTTTTGTTAGAGAAATAACTACATTGAAAACTATCCTAACCATGAGAATGTATGAGGGAAATAGAAAGCCTGTCTAGAGTACTAGTGGGGGCAGGGTGTTGTGGAGGGATATTTGGGACATTGGTAGTGGGAATGTTGCAATGTTGATGAGGGGTGTCCTCTTATATAACTGAAACCCAACCACAATCATGTTTGTAACCAAGGTGTTTAAATAAAAATGTTATTAAAAAATTAACAGTGATGCCTGGAATGACAATTGATTGATTATCTCACACAACAAAGAGATTTGAGTAAAGATCCACTTAGAAAATGTTCCAAGATACCAAGTGTCACCAGGATCTGGTCTTTCTTTCTCCACTTTCCTCTGCTTCTGTTTTTACTTCTCTAATAGATTCAGGTTTATTTTGGATACTAAAGCAGAAAGTCAGAGGAATAGCACTGATTCAATATACCCGAGTTCCGTCCTGAATGAAAAATAATGATAAAGTCAGGACTGGCTCTTCTGAGATCCTGAGCACAGCTTCCATCCAAACCAAATGAGATGAGAACAGGTGTCAGCTGGATTCCCACGGAAGCCAGTGTCCTTGGAGAATTTCTCCAGTTTTCTCTTTGGTCCTCAGAACCTCCATGGAGAAGATGATAAGCTTGGAAGTTTCTAGATCACCACTTCTATAATCTTTTCTAATTTTTCTTGAGATACAGAAAATTGATGTCTATAGAACCTGTGAAGTGCAAAGGAGTGTGGGTATAATATGCACTGTATGATATTGTTGTACATAAGTTTGAATTAAATTTAGCTCACAGAAAAACTCTCCTCAGACTTTCCTTTTATAACATTGACCCGGCTATTACAAAGGGGTTCAGCTTTCATTTATGGCACATTCCTTCTAGAGAATTGGGGATAAACACCTTTTCTTTGATTCCAACCAGGCTTTCTACTATCTATCTGTGAGTAATCGACTAATACAATTGTAGCCAGAACAATCTCTCCTTATCACATTGAAGAACTAGTTTCTTTATATTTTCCTCCTTTCCACACACAGTTTCTGAGTCTCTGTTTCTGTTTTGTGTGCCTTTCTTATGTACAAGCTACCTGCTGAACTGGGTCCTAGACCACTGTGGCTAACTTTATTACACTTTCATGTATTCAATTTCCTTTACAGGGAGAATTTCATCTCAGTCTGTATTCTTTGCCTCAATCCTATCAGGGATGGAAGGAATAGGGCAGGAAAAGAATGGAAAATAGAAAATGTCATCCTCTTATCAGAAAACGTTGTATAAAGCAGAAATTATTTCTTGCTGCCCCCCAGTTCATAATTTATCTTAGTGAAGTTCTTTATCAGGCATTTTCATCCTAAATTCTATCCATGAAAGGTCAGTTTTGAGCTAACTTAGCAAAGTTAAACTGGGACTTTGACTTAATCATAGAATCCAAACCATTTATCTTGGTCTGTTTGAGCTGTGTTTCTCAGCAGGAAACCACCTATAAGTCCTCATATATATCTCCTGGAATATTGCATAACCAGCATGAATAGGAGAAAATGTAAGTTGGGGGAAGGAACACAGTAAAGAAATAAAGCCAGAAAGTAGCTGGCATCAGAAAAAGTTTGAGGGAGTCAGAGATAGTATATAGCAAGTAGGGTATTTGTTTTGTATTCCAGAATTGTATGGCCAAGGTTGATCCTTGCTTCACTTATGGTTTCCTAAAGCCCTTCCAGGAGTTATTCCTGAATCCAGTTATATATGACACTCCCAAAATTTGAGAAAGTTATAGGAGGACCCTGTAAATTTATATATTGAGAAGGCATATTGGCATAGTATATCTGAAGTTTTAATTACATAATGACCAAGAAAATGAATGATTTTTTGGAAGACTATACCTTATTATTTTATTTTATTTATTTATTTTCTTGTGTGGTTTTTGGATCACACCCAGCAGTGCTCAGGGGTTGCTCCTGGCTCCATGCTCAGAAATTGCTCCTGGCAGGCTCCGGGGACCATATGGGGCGACGGGGTTCGAACCGATGACCTTTTGCATGAAAGGCAAATGCCTTACCTCCATGCTATTTCCTGGGCCCCAGACTATGCCTTATTAAAAAGTCACAGAAAAAATTGCTTTGTCTTTTCTTTTTTTAAATGAATAATTTTTATTTTGACCAAAGTGGATTACAAATCATTCACAGTAGTATTTTAGGTACATAGTGACATTGATTCAGGGGCATTCCCACCACAAATGTTGTCCTCCCTCCAGCCCTGTACTCAGTATGCATCCCATAACACCCTTCCATTGTCCCCCAGGCTGTTAGCATAAGTTGTCTCTTCTGTGTCTAGCTTGTTGTAGATTGAATATCGATTCTGTTGTAGTTGGCTTTGGATTTGATGTTTAAGTCTGAATCATTTTTTATTTCTACTCAATATTCATACGACTGTTTGGTCTTGGTGCCCTCCATTATTCCCCCCTCAATTTGTGAGGCAGAACAAGATGGTTCTGTTTGAAGGTAAGGAAAAAAATAAAGAAAAAGAAAAGAGAAATGGAGGGGGGGCAAACAATTCAAACATGCAAAAAAAGGGAGGTGTCCTCAAGAAACTATAAAAATCAGTTTAATAAAAGGAAGGGAAAAGGAAGGAAAACATAAAAGTAATACAAAAAATCAAACACTTCTCAAAACAAAACAAGCAAAAACCTGAAAAGCACCACAGTAATAAAGACAACCAAACACAAACCACGGTCTTCTTAACTTTGACATTTAAGAGAATAAAACCTTTTTCTTTGCTCTGGAATCTAAATGAGCTCTCATCATCTCAGTAAATAGAGCAAAGCATAAACAATTCTCCATGACTTGGGGTTAGGCCATAAAAGCTAGTATCACTCACTCTTCTTTAAAAACTTATTTTTATTGTTTTGGGGACCATGCCTTGTGTTTCTCTGGACCTACTCTTGGCTTTGCATTTAGGGGTCTTTCCTGACTGGTGCCTGGTGGACCTGTTGCAGTGCAGATTTTGGACCCATATCAGCTGCATGCAAAGCAAGGACCACTTTCTTATTTTTCTGGCTCCTACACACTTTTATATCTTTTCCCTGGGACAATTGACCTTAGAAACCCATCACCATCGGTGAAGATGCAACTTTAGGGCCGTGAGTGGTGAATTCTAGGCCACAGTCCTAGCTGAACCCTAAGTATATTAAGTAGAGGCAACACCTACCAGGTGAGAATCTCTTTTGGTAACTCATACCCGTAGCCTTTGAGGTACCCAGCTGAATAGACACCTTATAGAGTCCTGTCAGATTGCTGACAGAGTAGTCATTCCTTCAATCTCCAAATGGGGCCCACAAATAACTAGTTTGGGTGTCATTTATTTTTTTTAAATAATGCCATATTAGTTTAGTGACTTGTGAATTTGGATTAGTAATAGGAGAAAATAGTAAATTCCTATTTATAATTAATTTGGTAAGCTTTCCTCTCTCTCTTTTTTTTTCCTTTCCTCTATGTCTCTTTATTCCTCCCTAATCCCTCTATTTTTTCTGTCTTCCTCAGAATACATACTGTTTAGGCCCCTTTGAGATATAGGAAGAACATAATTTATCATCTGGAGCAAGAGAGTTTGGTATGGAAATAAGTGAGTTGAAGGAGCTGAAGAATCACACAAGATGTATTACTTAATAGATACACTTTTATAACATTTTCAATATTTTTAGTAGGCATAAAGATGTAATTTGGTTAAAACATCATTTTCTCCTCAGCTTATTTCTTGGCAGAATTTATTCCCATTTCTTCTTATTTTACTTATTTTCATCATTTTAAACCTTCAGTTTGCACAGATATGAAATCTCTCTACAGGACTATTTGGAGCATTATTAAAAACAAGCTGTTAGGACCATTCACCTATCCATCATTTTAGCCACTTAGTACATACGCATTATGACCATGATGTTTAAAGTCCTGGGCACCCAAGTGGGAATGAGATAGCATGGTCTCAAAACTTCATGTCTCATGAAAGGAATAGAAAAGTAACATATTAAGCAAATTTGTGATTAATTCCTACACACTCATCAACATTCTTCCATAATTCAGACTATTGTCTAGTATTCATAATAGAAAAGAAGATACTTAGAGTCTCTTTCCTAAATGTGGGTGATGGAAAGAACAGAAGATGAAGTAATAAAGTGTAGAACCCAGTAAAAGATTCAGGGATACCAAGATACTGGGTCATATGGCAACTATGTTTTTACTTTTCTGAAAAATCTCCAAACAGTTCTCCATAGTGAAGCAGGCAACATTTTCAACAACAGTAAATGAGAGTTCCTTTTTTGTCATATACCCACCAACATAGATTGGTTTTAGTGGTTTTGGTATCTATTCCCAGATATAAAAATATTCATTCTAAAAGACATATGCCTACCTTTGTTCATTGCACAACAAAAAAAGATGGAATGACTCAAATGCTTAAAGAGAGATGAGTGGCAATGCATGTGTGTTATACACATAGCTGACTACTTACTATGAAGCCCAAAAAAGAATGATGGAAAATGCAATTGGCTACAAGTTAAATGAAACTGGAGGAGCACATGTTAAGTATGAAAGAAGGACAAATAATAGATGTTCTCATTCAACCATGACATATAGAATAACATAATAGGGACAGTGAAACACCAAAGGTGTGTAAACTATTGTTCCTATAATATGAAGATGGAAAGACTGAGGGAGGAGAAAAATAAAGGGAAAACTAAGAAGAGACAGTTCAGTAACAGAGGAAAAGATCATGGCCCTTGGATACCACAATGGTAGAAAAGCAAAATATTTACATTTATAATAACTACTGAAAAAACCATACAACTTTAACTTTGGGATCTGAACTATAATAGTTAAATGAAAAAATATATACCCATGAAGGATGTGAACTAGGGAAAAGGAAGGAAGGGAACCTGAGAGTATTGGTGAAGGAACACTGATAATGGTGGTAGTATTGGAGTTTAGAACATTATATGCCTAAAATTCTATCATTGAGAACTTTATAAAAATCAGTGCCTAAACTAAAACAAATGTTCAGGAAATCCTCTCGGGGAAGCTGAAGCTTAAACTGATATTTGGGGATTGTTTGGAACTGGAATTATTTGGAATCAGTTGAAGGAAGATTTGGGAAGAGTTCAAATATTTCAGAGGAAAACAAGTAGTAGCACTAGAACGGAGAGAGGGAAAAGCACTTGTTTTTTTAAGAAACTGCAATATTTTTGTGAGGATGTGGGGATGGAGGTAGAAGGTGGTAGAAATTATTCTGAGAAGAGAGAAAGAAGCCAATGAACAAGATTCATCTCTAGGGGAAGAGTATGATAGTTTGAGAATCCTTTCGATGAAAGAGGACAAATAAATCAGAAGATATGTATTTGTTTGGAGACTAGTGGAGATGTAGCCCTGTGAAGTCTGCTCACACCATGTGCAATGGAAGTGTCATGGCAGATTAGATTTCTGGAAGAAGAATGGGAAAAACGTCAGAGAATATTCTAGATTTATAGACTTGGTGATTGAGTTGCTAGTCACCATTAAGTGAGGAAGATAGCCTTCCCAATAAGGACTTTGAGTTGATAATAATAACATGAGTACAGTTTTAGGTAAATTGTATTGAAGATCCCTAGTAGAAATGCCAGTATGATATCAATGTAGTGAAGTAGAACGTAAAATGTGCAGTCTTGGAACTTAGCAAAAAAGAATTGGACTGGAGATAAGAAAGCAAATACTATCAACACGGAAGATAGAAGAATCCCTGAGAGGAAGAGGTGCCAGGAAATATGAAGGTGTAGAGTCATAGAAAAAGGCATGAGGTAGAATGTTGAATTTGTGAATGTGGTTTAAATCAGGGTCAGATATTGGAGAATAGAAACTGGGAGAATCAGGCATCCAAAGTACCAAATGCATTACAAATGGGTTTAGAAATATTCATTTATAAAACAATAACTTATGTTTTAGAAGTATGATTGGTCAGAGGTATAGAACTCTCTTCTAAAGTAACTGAATTAGTGAAAAATACTGGAGATACACTCTGTAGATATATAGAGATGGACCTTAAATTATTTGGATATAAAAAATGAGGGGAAAGAATAGACAGAGACTATTATACAGAGAAATTATACAGGCTTCCCAACCAGTTAAATTTTCTTAATGTTTGTGCATATTTTTTGAAGAACACTTATGCAATGTTTATAAACTACTGGAAACCTTAAAGAAAGGGTGTTTTTCACACGGCCAGTTTTGATTTTGTGACCTTTGCAATGCTGAAAGGATTATACTGTGAGAGACTGAAAGTGCTCTGTGGAAAGTTAGCAAAACTGGGTTACTTTCTGGGTTATCTTTCTGCCCATTTCGTTGAATTTGGGTGTTCAACATTGCATAGTTAAAGAGCACATCTATTTTTTTCACACAGTAAACAATTCAAAAACTGAAATTGTGATTCTTTCAATAGTTCATTCTTAAGTTAATTTTAACCTGTCATTTGTTTTTACATTTTCTTTCTCTTCCTTTTTCTTTTTGAATTTTTTTCTATTCATTCATAGCTTAGCTCTCTCTCTC
>PVKC010012954.1:0-23324 GCA_004027635.1 Crocidura indochinensis
TTTTTTTTTTTTTTTTTTTTTTTTTTTTTTTTTTGGGTTTTTGGGTCACACCCGGCAGTGCTCAGGGGTTATTCCTGGCTCCATGCTCAGAAATTGCTCCCGACAATTGCTGGGGGACCATATGGGGCACCGGGATTCGAACCGATGACCTTTTGCATGAAAGGCAAACGCCCTACCTCCATGCTATCTCCTGAGCCCCAAAGTTTACTTTTCTATATTTTTAAATTACAAATGATTTTAAGGACCAGAGAGATGGCACAGCAGTGGGGTGTTTACCTTGCATGCAGCCAGCCCAGGAGGACTTTGGTTAGATTCCCGGCACCATATGGTCCCCCAGCCTGCCAGGGGTGATTTCTAAGTGCAGAGCCAGGAGTGATCCCTGAGCACCGCTGAGTGTGATCAAACAACTAATCAATCAATTAATCAATACATAAATAAAGTTAAAAATAAATAATTTTAATATACAGAAAATTTGCAAAGGTGTTAAGAGTTTTAATTTCCTCCAGTGTTAATATCATATATTTCCACTGTGCATCAAAAGTAAATGAGCATATTGTTATTAGTGGACATTCCAATATACTTGGATTTCATCAGCTTTCCCTTATTGATGCTCCTCTTATGTTCTAGAATTCAAGTACATTAGAAATCACATAATCGGGGCCCGGGAGATAGCATGGAGGTAAGGCATTTGCCTTTCATGCAAAAGGTCATCGGTTCGAATCCCGGTGCCCCATATGGTCCCCCGTGCCTGCCAGGAGCAATTTCTGAGCATGGAGCCAGGAGTAACTCCTGAGCACTGCCGGGTGTGACCCAAGAAACCAAAAAAAAAAAAATCACATAATCTAGAAACCACATTACACTTAGTTGTCATGCCTCTCTACTCTCTGATTTGTGGCAGTTTCCCACTCCTTAATTTTTTTTTATCATCTTGAAGAGTATGGGTCAGGTATCCTGTAGAATGTCTCCAAAGCTGAGTTTGCCTAGTATTTTACCTTTTGTTTAGATTCTGGAAATAGTCAATGTTCATAGAATGAAGTTTTATCATGGAAACCCCACATACAATTTTGGTGGAGCACAAAAATTTTAGAAAACTATTTCATTCATAAAATACTTGTTCCACAATTCAGGATACAAATCATAGGCTAAGGATATTATTGCAAAATACAAAAGCTCAATATTGCCACCTTTGAATAATTGTATCAAAATGGATGACTTTTTTCTGAATTTCCCATGACAAGATAAGAATAAAGTTACTTTTAACTTATTTTGTGTGGGAAATGGTAAATATTATAGCTGAAGGAAATCCTGAAACCCCTTAAAAATAAATGATGAGGGCTGGAGATATATAGCTCAAAAGGTTTCATATTTTGCATGCAGAAGTCTTTGGTTCAATCCCCAATACTTCCTGGCACCCTGAACAGAACCCCTGAGCACTGAGCTAGTGTGGATCAGAACTAAAAAGCAAATAAAATAAGCTTCTCATGTGTGGCTTGAAATGTAAATTTTATAATTGCCAGTAAAATATTTCTTATATGTATAATGAAATAGCTAATCAGCTGAAAGATAAATGAGTGATAAAAAAGCAAGTTATAGGTCTAGAGAGATAGTACCACAGGTAGGGTATTTACTTTGAATGAAGTCAACTCCAGCTCAATCCCCAGCATTTCATATGTCCCCCCCACGCACTGCCAGCAGGAGTAATTACTGAGCACCACCAGTCATGGCCCCCCAAAACAAGTTATAACTTGTTTGTGGGCAATATCTAAAAGGATAAATTGTTATTTAAAAAACAAAGTGATTGAAAATTGAAGGATGATTACATATATACAGTACATATCATTATGTATTATTTGATTATATATGTATATCAAAGGACGATTATGTATATTGGCTTTTGGGTTTTCAGGATGCTTTTTGGCATTTCTTTTAGTTTTTGTTATTTGACCCACTCTTGGTAGTTTTCAGTTTCCCCGACTCTGCTCTCAGGAATCACTCCTAGTAGCACTCCATATTATTCCTTGTAGTGCTTAGGGTACCTTATTCTGGGGATCAAACCCAGTTTTGCTCTGTATGCAAAGCAATGTATTATCTCTCTGGCCCCCATATTTGGTTTTTGGGCCAAATTGGTGGTTCTCAGGTCTAATTCCTAGCTCTGCATTCAGGGGTCACTCTGGCAGGGCTAGGGGTGCCAAAGATGGAAATCTGATTGGCAACATGAAAGGCAAGCTCTCTACTGTAGAGTTACTCCAGCCCCTCTATAAATATTTTTTATGCTTTCTTTTTTTTGTGTGTGTGGTTTTTGGGTCACACCCGGCAGTGCTCAGGGGTTACTCCTGGCTCCATGCTCAGAAATTGCTCCTGGCAGGCACGGGGGACCATATGGGGCACCGGGATTCGAACCGATGACCTTTTGCATGAAAGGCAAACGCCTTATCTCCATGCTATCTCCCGGGCCCCTTTTTATGCTTTCTTAACTTTTATAAATTGATTTTAAGAGGTGTGGCTCAATTGTAAGAGTACTTACCTTATACGTGTGAGGTCCTGGGCTCAATTTCTGGCACCACCTAAAAATAGATTTGTGCTTTTTTTGGGTTTAATTTGTTACATATGTCATCATTAAAAGCAGACTTAAGGTAATGAAAATTGAGAAATATAATTGTGCATTGTGGGTAGAGAGACAGCACAAAGTGTAGGACACTTGTCTTGCACGCAGCTGACACTGCTGTGGCACATGGCAAGGTACCTGAAACACTTCACTTCAAGGACTAATCCCTGAGTGTAAGAGCTGAGAACCACGGGGTGTGGCTAGCAGGTTGTGCACCAAAACAAAAACTGGGGTGGGGGGAGGGCGGAGAGATAGTATGGAGGTAAGGCGTTTGCCTTTCATGCAGAAGGCCAGTGGTTCGAATCCCAGCATCCCATATGGTCCTCCAAGCCTGCCAGGAGTGATTTCTGAGCAAAGAGCCAGAAGTAACCCCTGAGCGCTGCTGGGTGTGATCCAAACAAAACAAAACAAAACAAAAAACGAATACAACTGGAAATCATGGTACTCACTTTTCCTGACATATTCAGTATGCAATAAGGACATTATTAATCATCCATATATGCAGCAGAAGAAACATGTTCCTCTCTTTGTATATCTGTGCTGTTCAGTAGGAAAGCTCCCATATTTTTACTTTGTCATGGTGGTCAACAAAATTTGAGCGCTTCATCTGAGGCTCCTGAGCAAGCGTAAAACTTAACACATTTCATATGGGTTGGAGCTAAAGTTGATACCATAGCCGGAAGTAGCTCTAACAGCTTCTCTCTCCCTCACCTAACCTCACACCTGCCTCGATGCTCTTTAGTTTTGTGTTTTGGATCTCTCCACCATTCACTTTTGGCAAATTATGAAGGTATTTAGCAAGGATTTTTACAGGTTTTGTGATTAAATGGTGGGTGTCGGGTCGTTGAAAGATTTTTGGTTTGGTCTTCAGAGGTAGAATTGGAGTTTGTTCATATTTGAGTTGAATAAATTTTTGTTTTCTCCCATACTCTCATTTTAAGAACTACAGTTTGCTATGTATTGTTTGAGTTCTTAAGTTTTGTGGGTTTTCTTTTGTTTGTTTGTTTGTTTTTGGGGCACATCTAGCGGTGTTCAGGGGTTGCTTCTGGCTCTGCACTCAGAAATCGCTCCTGGCAGGCTCGGGAACCATATGGGATGCCGGGTTTGAACTAAAGTCCTTCCTGGGTCTGCTGTGTACAAGGCAAACGCCCTACCACTGTGCTATCTCTCAGATCCCAGGATTCTTAAGTTTTAAGTCATTATCTTTTTATTTATTTATTTGGTTTTTGGGCCACACCTGGTGACGCTCAGGGGTTACTCCTGGCTATGTGCTCAGAAATCTCTCCTGGCTTGGGGGACCATATGGGACACTGGGGGATCGAACCGTGGTCTGTCTTAGGTCAGCTGCTTGCAAGGCAAACACCCTACCACTGCACCAACACTCCAGGCCCATTAAGTCGTTATCTTTTTACTAAGTGTTATTTAGATGTGCCTTACTGGCTTTTAAAAGTTAAACCCTTTATTAATTTTGATGATAATTATGTGTATTTTGTGTAATGATTATTTATTGAAATGTTTAGATTTTCCTTGAAGATAAGTCCAGAGTCATTTTTAGTATCTAGTAAAATTGTTTAGCGTTATCTAATTGGTAATTGTCTTATTCATATTTTTGGGTTTGTGGCCAGACCCAGTATTGTTTAGGGATTACTCCCGTCTCTGTGCTCAAGGATCAATCTTTTGGGTGTCAGGGTTTGAAATGGTTTCTGTTGTGTGCAAAGTCCTTAACCCTTTTACTAACTCTCCAGTCTAATGCTTGCACATTTAACTAACAAGAGTAGTGATTTGTAAAAAAAAAAAAAAAAAAAAAGAGTAGTGATTTGTTCATGCATGAACATACATGTTTGCACATGCATCTGTTTATTTATATATTTTATTTGCTATACTGTATGTAATTAGGAATATTTTCAGAATAAGTTAATAAAATTATTATAGATGAATCAGGCCAGACAGTGTATATCTAGGCTTATCAGGGATTGGGAAGAACTTGTCATTTTTTACATTGGGTATGTGTAGGAAGGGGAATGCTTTTTAGGTGGAAAAAGTATGGAAAGTATGTGGGTCTTGGCACAGGGTGCTACTGGGTATGCCTTGGTACAGTATAGACCACCACAAATATGAGACTTAAAGACATATGTACTAGTCCCAGAAAAGCAGGACCTGGATAGTCTAGGTTGACTGAACTGGGCAGAAAGGCATACAGAGATCATGAGGTGTAGACCCATATTTGTTTTGATTCTGGGTTTGTAGTGCAGGGGAAATGGTGAGCTGTGAAGGTCTAAGCAGATGGAATCTAATCTGTTTTTGTTATAATTGTTTTGTTGATTTTATAAAATTTGAATTTTATAAATATAAAATTTAAGTAAATCACTGTGAGAAGCTACAGGACCTAGAGGCTAGGGCCACACTGCCAGGCACTGGTAAGGGAGCAGGAAAAGAGACATGAGCAGGGCACAACCCCCTCTGCCACAACCCTACTCTAAAGCTACAGGGCCTAGGTGCTGGGGTCGCACCTCCAGCCAGATGTAAGGGAGCAGAGCCCAACCCCTGCTGCCACAACCCTGCTCAGAAATCTCAGGGCAAAGGAGATCTCCTGCCATTACAGACCATTAAAAAACACCTTGAAAGTGCAACACCCCAACCCACCTTATGCAAAGAACAATGGGGAAACTAAGGAAGACATCAATAGCTGGTGTATGGAGAGAAACTCAAACAGATTTCCAAGCCCTCCAAAACGCATGAACTAAATAGATGAAGACCTAAAACCAGCATTTAATGACATAGCAATGAGCCAGGAGAATTACTTACCAAAGAAATTAAGAAATCCATAGACGAAAAATTCACCCAACTCAAAGAAGAATTTTATCAGAAGATGAGAGAGTCCATACAAGCAGAACTAAGGGAACTAAATAACATGCTAGCAAGCCACAACTTGGACAAACTCGAAGACAAAGTACAAGCCAGAAAAAAAAAACACAAAAAAGTCAACAAACAAAACATTGGAAGAAAAAGTAAGGTACTTAACGAACAAAGACAAAAGAAATAATGTACGAATTGCTGGAATATCAGAAAGGGAAAGAGGAAGAACAAGTAGTGAAGGAAATAAGAGCAGAAAATTTTCCCACCCTCTGGAAAGAAGCACCTGTGTAAATCCAAGAAGCAAAAAGAGTTCCAAATAAAATAGACCTCAATAGACCAACAAAAGGAATATAGCAATCCAAATGGCAAAACAAAGAGAGAAAGATGAAATCTTTAAAACAATAAGGGAGGAAAAAACCCTCAAGTACAAATCAAACCAGATATCCCATTTGAAACAATTCAAGCAAGAAGACAGTGGAACGACATATTTAAATTACTGAACGAATGACACTTCCAACCTAGATTACACATACCCCAAAATAACTCTCATTCACCTGGAAGGGAGGAAAAACATTCACAGATAAAAAAAAAAGAACTTGCATTATTCACATTAACCAAACCAACTCTAAATGAACTACTCAGAGATGGACTACACAACCCAAACACCCAATTGTAACAAAAACAACCCCCAAAAAATATAATAGTACAACAACCCTCTCTGTCGATGATCTCCTTAAATGTCAACAGACTAACCTACCCTCATTAAAAGACAGAGTAGAGGGTTAGATCAGAAAACAGAAACTGGATATCTGTTGTCTGCAAGAAATACACCTAAAAGAACAAGATAGGCTTAGAATAAAAAGATGGAAATCAATTATTTAAGCCAATGGAAACCAAAAAATATCTGGGAGAGACATTATTATAGCAGAGCAAATTGCATTCAACCTCAAGAAAGTGCTCAGAGAAAAAGAGTCACTGCCTATTGATCAGAGGAACAGTAGACCAAGACGTTCTAATGCTGATCAATATTTATGCACCAAATGCAGAAATATCAAAGTAGGCAAGGTGCTTGTTTGCAAGCCTAGAGAAACATATAAAAGAAAACGTAGTAGTAGTTGGAGACATTAACACACCATTATCACCACTAGACAGATCCATTGAGCATAAATCAAGCAAAGACATAAGAGCCCTAAATTAGAAACTAGAAGAACCAGGACCTTCCTCCCATAAAAAACAGAATACACGTTCTCAAGTGCACATGGTACCTTCTCTAGGATAGACCACGCCTTAGGATATAAATCTAATTTGCACAAAGTCACAAATATAAGGATTATAAGAAGTACCCTATCAGACTACAATGCAATAGAAATCGAGATTGACTGTAAAAGATTTGGTGAAAATCCAACACCTGGAGAATAAACAACATGCTGCTCAACATGCTGGATCAAAGAGGAAATAAGTGAAGATATAAAAAGTTTCCTTGAGACTAATGACAACGAAGAAACAATTTGTCAAAATCTGTGGGATACATCAAAAGCAGTAATTGGGGGGAGGTGAGTAATAGCAATTCAGGCCTATGTTAGGAAAGAGTAAAATGAAATAATCAACAGTTTAAAGGAACACCTTAAGGAACTGGAAAAACAGCAACAAAGAAATATAAACACAACCAGAAGACAAGAAATAATAAAAACCAGAGCAGAAATAAACAACATAGAAACAAAGAAAACAATACAAAAAAATCAATGAGACTAGGAGCTGGTTTTTACACAAACAAGAATAAACAAGATAGATAAACAATTGTCAAGACTCACGAAGAAAAATGGGAAAACATTCAAATAAATTGGATCACAAATGTAAGGGGAGAGATCACAACAGAACCTCATGAAATTCAAGACATCATGAGGGCTTTCTATGAACAACTGTACTCACTTAAGTTAGAGAACCCAGAAGAAATGGACAAGTTTCTGGAAAAATATCATCTGTGCCTTATTAAGGAGGATGTAGAAAGCCTAAACAGGCCAATCACTTCTAAGAAAACTGAAACAGTAATTAAGAACCTCCCCAAGAAAAAGATGAATCAGAATAGAATACCCAGTGACAAGCACCCATATATATAGTCAACTAAAAATCGAGAAAGGTGCCAAGAATTTGAAATGAAACAAAGACAGTCTATTCAACAAATGGTGCTGGAACAACTGGATAACCAACTGTAAGAAAATAAAAATTGATCCATACCTCACACCTTACAAAAAAGTCAACTCAAAATAGATTAAAGCCTTGAAATCAGACCAGAATCTATAAATTTCATTGCAGAAAAAATAGGCAGAACGCTTCAAGACCTATATACCAAAAAAGTTTTGATGATAGAATGCCAATGTCAAGAATTTTAGCATCAAACCTAAATAAATGGGACTACAGAAAAATAAAAAAAAATTCTGCATGGTGAAAGAAACGCTGGTTGAAACTAGAAGAGAGTTAATGGAGTGGAAAATAATTCTTGCACTTGGGGCTGGAGAGATAGCATTAAGGTAGGGCATTTACCTTGCATGCAGAAGTACGGTGGTTCAAATCCTGGCACCCCCTATGGTCCCCTAGTCTGCCAGGAGCGATTTCTGAGCATAGAGCCAGAGTAACCCCTGAGAACTGCCGGGTGTGACCCCCCCCCCCAAAATTCTTGCACTCAACACGTCATATAAAGGGTTGATATCTAGGATATACAAAGCGCTCAGAAAGTTGAGCTCCAAAAAATTTAATAAAGCCATAGAAAAATAGGTACAAGTGCCCGCTTTGGCAGCACATATACTAAAATTGGAATGATACAGAGAAGATTAGCATGGCCCCTGCGCAAGGATGACACGCAAATTCGTGTAGCGTTCCATATTTAAAAAAAAAAAAAGAAAAGAAAATTAGGGACAAGAAATGAATAGACACTTCTCCGAGGAAGACTGAGATGTCCAATATACACATGAAAACATGCTCACCATCACTCATCATTAGGGAAATCCAAATCAAGACAACAATGAGGTACCACCTTACACCAGTGAGAATGGCACACATAAAAAAATAAAGGGACCAATCTCTGTTGGTAAGAAAGGAACTCTCATCCACTGCTCGTGGGAATGCTGCCTGGTCCAACCCCTATGGAAAACAGTATAGAGCGTGCTCAGTAAACACAGAATTGACCCAACAATCGCACTCCTGGTTATCTATCCTCAAGACAAAAGGACATCCATTCCAAAGTATGTATGCACTCCACTATTTATCGCAGCTCTCAGCACATTAGCCAAGATTTGGAACCAACCAAGATGCCCAACAACAGATGAGTGGATCATGAAGATGTACTTATTATACACAATGGAATAGTGTTACAATAGCAGTTAGAAACAATACAGTCATGGATTTTGCAGCTACATGGATGGATCTAGAAAATATTATGTTAAATGAAGTAAGCCAGAAGAAGGATTAACACAGAATGATAGCACGTCTCTGAAGTATTTAGAATATACACCATATATATACACATAATACTCCATGAATGAATACAACGGTCTAATAGGGTGAAAACTCCAAGCACCATATCTGTTAACATTTATTGAGAAGTGTTTAAATCAAGTGGAAGAGTTAAATCAAGCAGTTAGTCAAAGTCTTGGCTATCCATTATACCATAAATAACCAGATACTATAAATAACCAGCAACATTAGAAACAGCGGTTTTGAGTGAACAGGTATCCAATCAAACTCTAACTTCAAAGGCCTATACTAATGTCTTTAGGTATTTTATCCACAGAATCGGGTGAAGTATATGATTGTAAGCCAGACACCGCAGCTGCAATGATCACTAACAATATGTTTTAATGCCTTAATTTACCAGGTGAAAAGTAACCCTTCAGCTTCTTTGTCCTCTGTGGTTCTTAGAATTGTTTCTAAGGGTGAGCACCATAATTTTACACCTCAGTGCTCAGTCATACTAGATACCATATACAGTGTTCATTATGAAATTGCCCGATATAGTACTCCAATTTACCCGTTTTCATTTGTTTATATCTTCTAATAGGACCTAAAGTATATGATCATTCAGACCACTGAAACAGTCAACGGTGCACTACAGACTTATGTGTACAAGTCCTACTCATCGTATATGTTTTTGCAAGTTAACATTTTTCTTTTTCTCTCTTTTCCCTCCACTTCTTTTTTCTCCCCTTTCTTCTTCATTAATTCAATCTATGTTATTTTTTGTGTTTTTTATTTTTTTATTTATTTTGGGGCCACACCTATTGATGTTCAGGGGTTACTCCTGCCATGTGCTCAGAAATAGCTTGTGGCTTTGGGGGGCTATATGGCACACCGGGGGATCGAACCATGGTTCATCCTAGGCTAGCACTTACCTTATCTCTAGCGCCACCACTCCGGCCCCTTAATCTATGTTAAATAAAACTCATGCTGTCAGTTTCTCTTTAGGAAAGGAACCTCAATACATAAGATACTGTGGACAATTCTACATAAGGTATTCACCTCTTATAGTCCTCACTACTACAGTGCTTAGTACTCTAGATGTGAAAACTATGGTTATCCTGAAATGCTCCAGACACTGTTTAATCCTAAAACCTTCATTTAGCAAAGTCCACCCTAATCAATGATAAAGTGCCTAGAAATTGGAATGCCTTCCAACTCTGACACACTGACCCAATTATTTTTTGTTTGTTTATTTTTATTGTATTTTTTAATTTATTTTTACAGTATTTACTTATTTTTCTTTTCTCTTATCATTTTTCCATTTCTCTCTCTTCTTATCTATATCTAAGCTAATTATTTATCTTTTCTTAATGCAATTATTTCTTAAGAGCTCAGACCCATCCTATGAGGGTCAGGCCTCTAATAACAACTTAAGAATTGATCACAAATGTGGTCTTTATGTGAGCATGATTTTGTAGAAAATGGACTCCTCTATGAGTGTCAAACCTAAATTGCAAACAATCCAAGCCTAAAATATATATAGCCCCTCCTATATACTATCCCTCCTTCCCCCTTCAGAAATCCTTCTATCTTTTCATCCCCTGATCCTGATCCAATATCCCTCCTTATTTAATGCTCTTTACCCTCAGTTCTTAACTCATTAGGTACTGAGATTGACCTCCTGCCTCAATAAGCCACCAGCCAGCTTCCAAAGCAAAAGGACACCTTCTTAGCTCCACATACCGTGCCTCGGCATGAAACTACAACTAATACTCCTGCTGACTCATGCTTTGTGGCCCTTCTTCTCACCCCGCCAAATGTGAACTCTTGTATGAAACTTGATTCAGCTCCAGAAGGACCCCCAGTGCAAGGACTCTACCTCACCCATTTCTGCTGCAAATCATTTTCCAAACTCAACAAGACCAGGGTGTATGATGTGCCCTGAATTTCATGCCCCCCACACAAGAATATCTTAAAAGACTTAATGGGAAAGTCTGTATTTCCCTTATATGTTTACTAGCTCTATAATATTATACCTCTTAGTCTGTTTATTCCCAAATGCAAGATAGCCTCTTACATCACTTTTTTCTTTACTTTATAAAAATTAATTTTATTTATTTCTTATATATATTCCTTTAATTTCACCTATCTTGATTCTGTATGGTATGAAAGCCTACAGGAAAAAGTCTTGTCTGGGATAAAAGCTCAGGTAAAAACCAGGGCACAGAGATTGTGTAACCTGATATTCTTACCTCCAAATGCATCAGCAATACAATGTGGCACCACTCTTTTTGCAAAGGCATACTAAAAAGGGAGGGGGATGTTACATATAGAAGCAATCTTATATCTACTAGGAATAAGTATCCATACATTTTATCACACAGGGGCACCTCCCACCCTGAACATGTGTCATGTGGACCCAACTTAGACTCCATGTGATCAGATAGCGATTGTCTAATATTAAGCCCTAGATCCCAGACATTGAACTGACACGCTCCCTGCAACAGCACCAGGAACCAAGTGTCCCCTGGGAAATTCCTAATATTGTTCTATCACCAAGTGGCATCAGTTTTGATATGATCTTCTGACAATGAGGAAAAGGCAACAACTTGATCTAAGAGCAGGTAGTCCTACCTCATCACCCATGACAGTATGTGTCAAGGGCAGAGAAATCCTGTAAACCCTGTATTTCTTAGGCCAGGGGAATCCCCTTTCTAATTTCTCCAATATTAACTGTCACTATGGAAAAAAAGAAGAAAAAAGAAACTCAAAACCTTGCCACATCAGCCTTCCTTTGTTTTTTTTTTTGTTTTTTGTTTTTTTTTTGTTTTGTTTTGTTTTTTCCGTTCTCGTGGGTAGTGTTTGGTTGTTGTCTTTGTTTCTGTGGTGCTTTTCTGTAGTTGCTGGTTTTGTTTTTCTGTGTTTTTTTGTTTTGTTTTGTTTGTTTGTTTGATTTTTTGTTATGTTTTTCTTCCCTTTTCCCTTTCTTCTTTTAAATTGATATTCATAACCTCTAGACAGAATCCTTCCATTTCTTTTCTTTTTTACGAACAGAACCACATAAATTAAATCATCTTGTTCTGCCTCATAAATCGAGGGGAAAATGGATGGTACCAAAACCAAACAGGTGTATAAACATTTAGTAGAAATAAAAAATGATCAGACTTAAACACCAAACTCACAGTCAATGGCTACAGAATTGATACCCAATCTACAACAAGCTATACAAAGAGGGGACCAGTTATACTAGCAATCCGGGGGGCAAAGTAGGGGGGTATGGGTGCATGCTGGGAACAGGGGTGGAGGGAGGAAAACACTGGTGGTGGGAATGGCCCTATTTCATTGTCACTGTGTACCTTAAATATAACTGTGAAAGGGTTGTAATTCACATTGGTCACAATAAAAATAATTTAAAAAATAAGACAACGTGAGCTAATAGCTCCTGACATAAGGGACTCCATCTTTATTCCTCTCCTAGCCTGTCAATAGGAAGGGAATTCCTCTCCATTGTTCCAGTGGTAACCCATGAACAAGTACAGTCCATAAATTCTTCATAATTTCTTCATAAATTCTTATTGGTCACAATAAAATTATTTTTAAAAGATGGTAAAAGTATGTGAAGTGGACATTTTAATAAAGATAACTTTAATTCTAATAAGTGGGTAAAGTTGCATTCTTTGGATCAAGAGATCTATTGGTGTCCATGATCTGTAAAAGAGAATGACTAAGTTTCTTTTAATGAAAGGTACTGTTGGTTCACAATTTACAACTTAGGTTCACCCAAAACAAAGATCATCTCTGGTTTCTTAGTATATATTTGTTTACAACTTGGATTTACCCAAAAGAAAGATCATCCCGGTTCTTTGTATCTGTTTGTTTACAACAACTTGGTTTCACCCAAAGCAGAAATTTTCCTACTTACCATCTTGTTTTACATGTCTCAAGCATAGGTCCTATGCCAGCAGGACTGGCTTAGGATAGGCCTTCTGATATTACTGCCCCTCCTGGGAGAGGTCCTCTGTACTCAATCAAAACTGCAATTCTGGCAGGCAGCTCTCTCACTCGATAAGGTAGAAAGCTAACCAAACATGCATGACTAAATTTGACTTGGATTATTTTCTGTGGCAACCCCTGCTCCAGATATGCCTTACTGAGGAGGGATTACAGCATGTGGAGCCTTTAGAAGGTTTACGTCCAAACCTAATGATCACTCTAAATATTTCTCTCGTAAGCTATTTCACCTTGCACTTCCACCAGTTGTCGACTGAACTCAAGGATGACGGGCACACCGGAGGATCATCACCAGCACCACCATTACTAGCGAACTCATTAGGGACCACAGTCCGAAAGCCATCACAGTGAAACTGGCCACCACACTCACACGCAAGGGGTTTACATAGAGGGGGCTATTGAACATGATTGCTCATCAGTGCATTTTTCTCCGGAGAGTTGCTTACAGCGACCTTACTACATTGAACTGACATTCCTGTCCAGACATCCCCACACTGTTCAACGTCATTGTGCTATATGATTGGTCATTCATCTTACCACTTTTGGCATAGCCAACAGCGGAAACTAAATGGCAGGTTGAAGTCGTGTGCTGCTTCGGGAGAAACCAGCAGGCGGATTAGGTTTTCCAGCTGGAAGGACTTTGAGCATGCAGCTTTTGCATTTCAAAACTGAAGGGGGCTGATCTGTTTCGCCGCATTCTTACCTTACTTAAATCTGTTTCAGCGGGACAAAAATCAAACAATAACCCGGTACCTTCCTTCCTTCAGTCCTTCATCAAGACCGTCCTGGATATGTATGTTGTGTGGGGGCAGGGTAAGTGTGGGGTTCGTAGGAAGAGAGGCACCGTTTATCAATCTGAGTAGGAACTGCTTGCTGTAACATTGGCAGTCTAATGACATCATGGAAAATACTCTCTCTGGGGCCGGAGCGACAGCACAGCGGTAGGGCGTTTGTCTTGCACGCAACCGATCTAGGACGGGACGGACCCAGGTTCGATTCCTGGCACCCCACATGGTTCCACGAGCCTGCCAGGGGTGATTTCTGAGTGCAGAGCCAGGAGTTTAAAAGCTATTTTCTGAGCGCCACCAGGTGTGGCCCAACACCCAACACCTCCCTCCCCCCAAAAAAGGAAAAGCAAGGAAAAAGAAAACACTCTCAGTAATTTTCTGTCTTCTCTTCAGCCAACTGACTGGCCAATAAACATTGCTATCAAAATGTTTATTCACTTACTTAGCTGTTTTGCGTGGTTCACACCTGCGACGATAGTCAGATGCTTGTTACTCCTGGCTCTGCCCTCAGGAATCATTCCTGGTCATGCTCAGAGGACTCTATGGGATGTAGAAGTTCGAACCCAGGTCAGCTACATGCAAGTCTTCCCCCGCTGTACTCTCTCTGGGCCCAAGTCAACAGTTTTTTTGTTTGTTTTTGGTTTTGGTTTTTGGGTCACACTGGACTATGCTCAGAAATCGCGCCTGGCAGGTTCGGGGATTATATGGGATGCCAGGATTCGAACCACTGACGTTCTGCATGCAAGGCAAAAGCCTTACCCCCATGCTATCTCTCCGGCCCCAAGTAAACAGGTTTTTTTTTAACGGGAAAGGAACATGCCTACGAATCGCTGTGTGCTTGCATGTGCGCCGGGGTGTGTTTAGGTTAGTTAAAAACAGCAAGGCGCCAAGGTAAGACATAGCCATCAGGTATCTCTGAAGCCAAGAATCGGAGCGCCGTGGACTCCCCACCACCTCAGAAGATCGCCTGAATTTCCTCCTTTTCGCCGTGGAGCGTATCTGCGCACGCCGAACTGTCTCCGGACTTTCTATTGTGTTCCAGAGACTTGGTACCAGAATATTCAAATGACGGTGGCGTTAAACACGTTTTAATATCTGATAGGGCCAGTTTCTGCGCATTGCACTTTTTTTTCCCTTTCAGGAACATGTTCAGGCCCGCGGCAGGGGGCGGGGTCGCGCCTCCTCCGCGGCTCCGGTTCCAGCTGAGCCCCACGGACCAGAAGATGGAAGTCCCCAGGCTGCTGGCTGCTCGTGGGACTCGCCAGGTCAGCGGCGCTGGCAGGCCCTCAGGCGGTGGCCAGGTCCCCCGGGGCCCCGACCCGCGAGCCGGCCAGGCCCCCGCGCACCACCTCCTGCTGCTCGGGCCCCCCCAAGATGGCGGTCCGAGGCGGCGGCGCGAGGAGGCCCGAGCTGCTTCCCCCGGCGCTGGCCCCTGCCAGTTGGTTCCGGGGAGGCCCGACCACGCCGGCTGCGGCGGCTGCGGCGAAGGCGACGACTTCTTCCTGGTGCTGCTGGACCCGGCGGGTGGCGACGTGGAGACGGTGGGCGCTGGCCAGGCCGCGGGGCCTGTGTGGCGGGAGGAGACCGAGCCGGGCCCACGGCCTCAGGGGGGAGATAGCGGAGCAACGCTCGCGGTCCGCCCTGCGCTGGGACCCTGCTGCTTGTCCGCAGTGCCAGCGCGGGCTCTAGCCCCGGCCCCGGCCCCCGCCCCGACTCCGGCCCCGGCCCCGGCTCCGGTTCAGACCACGACCATGGCGGCGGCTGCCATCCCCGCCCCAAGCCTGGGCCTCGCCGCGGCCTTCGTGGGCACTGTCACCATCCACAACCAGGACTTGCTGCTGCACTTTGAGAATGGTGTCCTCACTCTGGCCACGCCCCCGCCGCCTGCCTGGGGACCCGGGGTCACCCCAGCCCCGCAGCGTGTGGGTCTGGTAGCCCCGCAGGTGCAAGTGGGGGAGCTACAGGCCCCGCAGCCAGGCGACTGCCCTGAGCTACCGCCGGACCTCTTGCTCGCTGAGCCAGCCGAACTAGCGCCTGTGCAGGCTCAGGAGCAGGAGGGCGAGGGCGAGGGCCCGCAAGCCGATAGCCCCGGTGGGCCTCTGGGCCAGGGCCCTGGCGTGGTGCTATACCTGTGCCCCGAGGCGCAGTGTGGACAGACCTTCACCAAGAAGCACCAGCTGAAGGTACACCTGCTGACACACAGCAGCAACCAGGGCCAGCGGCCCTTCAAGTGCCCCCTGAGTGGCTGTGGCTGGACCTTCACCACCTCCTACAAGCTCAAGAGGCATCTACAGTCGCACGACAAACTGCGCCCCTTCGGATGCCCCACACAGGGCTGTGGCAAGAGCTTCACCACGATCTATAACCTCAAGGCGCACATGAAGGGCCACGAGCAGGAGAACAACTTCAAATGCGATGTGTGTGAGGAAAGTTTCCCCACACAGGCCAAGCTCAGTGCCCATCAGCGCAGCCACTTTGAACCCGAGAGGCCCTACCAGTGTGCCTTTTCTGGTTGCAAGAAGACCTTTATCACAGTGAGTGCCCTGTTTTCCCATAACCGTGCCCACTTCAGGGAGCAGGAACTCTTTTCCTGTTCGTTTCCCGGCTGCAGCAAGCAGTATGACAAGGCTTGTCGGCTGAAAATTCACCTGAGGAGCCACACAGGTGAGAGGCCTTTCCTTTGTGACTTTGATGGCTGTGGCTGGAACTTCACCAGCATGTCTAAGCTCCTAAGGCACAAGAGGAAGCATGACGATGACCGGAGGTTCATGTGTCCCGTGGAAGGCTGTGGTAAGTCTTTCACGAGGGCCGAGCACCTGAAAGGCCATAGCATAACCCACCTGGGCACAAAGCCTTTCGTGTGTCCCGTGGAAGGCTGCTGTGCCAGGTTCTCTGCTCGAAGTAGTCTCTACATTCACTCCAAGAAACACTTGCAGGACGTGGACACCTGGAAAAGCCGTTGCCCAGTATCCACCTGTAACAAACTCTTCACATCCAAGCACAGCATGAAGACCCACATGGCCAAAAGGCACAACCTCGGCCAGGATCTCTTAGCTCAGCTGGAAGCTGCAAATTCTCTTACTCCTAGTAGTGAACTTACCAGCCAGGGACATAGTGACCTGAGTGACGCAGAGCTAGTGTCTCTTTTCTCTGACGTGTCTGGCAGTGCTTCTGCTGCAGTGCTGGACACGGCTCTGGTGAACTCTGGAATCTTGACTATTGATGTAGCCTCCGTGAGCTCGACTCTGGCAGGGAACCTCCCTGATGATGATGACGATGATGACGACGACGACGACGACGCTGATGCTGATGGTGATGCTGATGCTGATGACAATGGTAATAATAATGGCTTACAGCAGACTGCGAGCCCTCGGACCTTGATGGCCACCAGTGACCTTCCTCAAAGTCTGGATACCTCCCTGTTTTTTGGGACAACAGCCACGGGTTTTCAGCAGAGCCCCTTGGAGGTGGATGATGTTTCAAGTCTAAGTGCAGGGTCTTTGGGAACTCTGGGCTCTTTGACTATGAAAAACTCCAGTCAGGAACCCCAGGCCCTGACCCCTAGCAGTAAGCTGACAGTGGACACAGATGCTCTGACTCCTTCAAGCACCCTTTGTGAAAACAGTGTCTCAGAACTACTGATGCCAACCAAAACAGAATGGAATTTACATCCTGACTCTGCCTTCTTTGGACAGGAGGAAGAAACCCACTTTGTGTTCTCCAACCCAGCAGGAAACCATGGTTCTCAGAAAGAAACAGATCTTATCACAGTGACTGGAAGCTCCTTTTTGGTATGAACTAGTCATTCCTCACCACTTGTATTAATTAGGTTCAATTTTATGGATATCGTGGACTGAGTGTTTAAATGCAGTCATTTTCTCAGTTTCAAAAAGATCAGAGCCCTGGGAAACCAGTTTTGAGATGTAAAGTCTGATCTCGGGTATGCATTCTGAGTCTGGAACTTGTGAGTCGTGTCTGGAACTTGTAAGGTGACCCTGAGCAAGTCACATAAATCTGAGCCTTAATTTCCTTATTTATAAAACGAGGTGTCTTGGAATAGACTGCTTCTAATCTATAATGTACCCATTGGTTATGTCTTTCCAGCTCTGTATTTTCATGACTTTGTTGCTCTTTCTTAAAAAAACTTAGGAATTTTACAGTGATTAACTATTGCATGTGCTTCTAATGTAATGAAAAGTACATTGAACAGTAATGATGAGAGATTGTTGAACTGGTATTTAAAATATGGAATTTTTAACACATTGCCAAATCATTTCTAAAATTATACCATGGATCTTAAAGAAAAACAAAGCCAAGAGGATGGGATGGTTCTTTTTTAACTGATTGTCTTTCTGACCTCTCTTTTGATGGAATGTTGTATGGTTGGGGTGCAAAGTGTCACCACGTTGATGTGGCACTGACCAAGAGTGAAACATTGATTTTTTTTCTGTTGTAAGTGGCCTTAAGTAAGTTCTTTCATCTCACTGAGCCTCGGTTCCCAAGCTACAAAACAGTTACTGTAATGTAAATGTGCCTGTTGCATCTTATAGCAATTTCCTCTCCCAATAGTTTTGGGAGGAAAAATAATGTTGTGTTTTAGCATGTGTAAGTGAATTTTTGGTCAGTTTTGCTGCCCCGCTCATCCCTTCCTCAAAGAGGAGCAAGTGGTATGCTTTAAAATCACACGTACATACGTGTGTGTCTGTGTGTGTGTGTATCTGTGTCTGTGTCTGTGTGTGTGCGAGGTTTAAGAAGCTGTGAAGGGGGTCTCTTCCACAAATTCAGAAGGAGCTTTCTCGACACAGTGCTTATGGGGCATGGCTCACGTGTTCACCAGACCAAATTATAACATCTTTATTCTGTACGTAAAGCCAGCCCATGGAGAGACTATATCAACCATAGGCTTTCAGGAAAACCTGGGAAAGGAACAGGTAAGATTTCTCTCTCGGGCCCGGGAGATAGCATGGAGGTAAGGCATTTGCCTTTCATGCATCGGTTCGAATCCCGGTGCCCCATATGGTTCCCCCGTGCCTGCCAGGAGCAATTTCTGAGCATGGAGCCAGGAGTAACCCCTGAGCACTGCCGGGTGTGACCTAAAAACCAAAAAAAAAAAAAAAAAGATTTCTCTCTCGCCTGTGCCCATTGCTCACTGTGTGCCTACTGCCAGAGTTAGAATGAGAGGCATTACTAGCATCTTGAGTAAATGTTTTGTCTTCACGTGAGCAGAACACTTTGCCGTTTCTATGGTACTTTAACAACTGTTACAGGTCATCCCCACGATTTTTCAAGATAGTTATTGCAGTTTCAGCTATAACCCGTATGAGCATTTACCCCTCTCTCCTTTCAAGTGAATTTTGTTTAGTAGACACATGGACGCATACATATACACAAGGGGTTTGTACTTCTCCAGTTCAGTTATTCTGAGTGTCATGACCAGTTATGACCAGTTGTTCTGTTCCACCTCAATGAATGTCAACTTCCTTCTGCCAGCTTCGCTCTCTCCCCAACCCAACCTGTTCTCTAGCGTGTCTGAGCTTATCTTTGCCTTGAATGCTTTGAGGAATGTAACTGGTAAGGTTATTTTCATGGTCACCGACTCCTACACCTGCTCTTCATGACCACTCCCCCGTTTTCTTTTTCTTTTTTCTTCTTGTTCGGTTCTTGGGTCACACCTGGCAGCGCTCAAGGGTTACTCCTGGCTCTACGCTCAGAAATCGCCTTGGCAGGCTCGGGGGACCATCAGGGATGCCGGGATTCTAACCGCCGTCCTTCTGCATGCAAGGCAAATGCCATACCTCCATGCTATCTCTCCGGCCCCACTCCCCCGTTTTCAGTCAAACTATCTAATGCAAGACTGGGTGTTCACTAATAAATTACTTTCTGGGTTTAGATGTGAGTGAGTTTGTATGTAAAACGAGTGATACCAGGGTTATTTAGTGAGGCAAGCACGTCTCTTGTAGTTTCCCCCACAGTTCTGACGGCAAACTCTATTTGTTGCTCTAAAACATTCTAAGACAAAACTCCTTGCACATAGATGTCTGTAGATAGCTATTGTAGCACTTTGGTACTGCACTTTATAATTTGCCGTGGTGAAATTCATCTAAACTGTCTTCCTTTAGTGATAAAGCAGATGCAGACATAAATTTGTAACCCACAGCTATCATTGGTTTTATGCTTTGTCCTTTTAAACATTCCTTCCTCGGAACTTTGTAGAGTTTAAACCCAATTTCAAAATGTGTGCGTCCTAATAGAGTCTTCTTTTCCAACCAATAGTAAAGCGGAGTTGAACATGCAGTTCATAGGCATCTTGTAAGATGTATAAACCTAAAGATATCTTAAAATACACTTATTTATTCCCCAGTCTTTTAAAAGCATTTTTGATTGAATTACAGTGAGATGATACAGAGTTAAAAGGTGGATGGTTGAGTTTCATAGAAATTCCCCAGTTCTGTGTGTCCTTCCTTCCTTCCTTCCTTCCTTCCTTCTTTCCTTCCTTCCTTCCTTCCTTCTTTCCTTCCCTCCTTCCTCCCTCCTCTCTCTTTTTCTTTCTTCTTTCTTTCTTTCTTTTCTTTCTTTTCTTTCTTTCTTTCTTTCTTTCTTTCTTTCTTTCTTTCTTTCTTTCTTTCTTTCTTTCTTTCTTTCTTTCTTTCTTTCTTTCTTTCTTTCTTTCTTTCTTCCTTCTTTCCTTCCTTTCTTTTTCACAATGCCTATTATATACTCATATACTTATGTAACGAGGAGGAGTTGTTAGAGAAGAAGTTGTCATTTACTTTAAACAGTGTGATTTACTAGGTTGTTCATCATATAGTTGGGTTATTTTCACAGTTACAATATAGTTCATTGATAAATTTCAGGGATATTATGTGCATCACCTTTCAATGGTATAGGTTTCCTGCCACCTATCTTCAATTCTCCCTCCCCCGGTTGCCCTTTCCCCTGCCTGCCTCTCAATCAAACATTTTTGTTCTCTCCTTTTTCTCTTCTTTTTTTCCTTCTTTTAGACACAGTGTTTTTGCAATTTTCTTACTGAAGCGGTATCATGCATATCACTTAATGTTCTTTTCATCTAATTCTTGTTGAGACTGATCATTTTCAATTATCATTGTCATAGTGGCACCTCTGCCCTAACTGCAATATCCATCACCTCCTCTCTGTGCCAAGCTTCCAACCACGGACTAATCCTCTAGTCCTTGTCTCTATGGTCTTTGGATTCTATTACCATACTATCTTGTTATATCAGAGGACAAATTTTACTTTTTTGAAGATAAAAGTCTTGTAATTATCATTTTGCAAGGTGTATTAGTTCAGTGGCAGGATTTCTCTTTGAATCACATTTTTATCACATAGTGATAAAATGTGATAAAATGGCATAGAATTATAGTCAGAATTGTGAATGCAAACAAAATGGTTACATTTCTTTTGATGTTGACAAAAATCCTCATTTTTTTAAACAATGGGCCTTTATTTCATCTTAAGTCCTTTGTCTTCAGCTCTTGGTTTATTGAGTACACAGCAACGAAATACTTTGCTGTAAGGTTTGCATACAGAAAATTTGCAAAACTTTGCTCATTATGAGCTACAACATGTAAATCTGAATATTTTTGCTGTTACTATAGTATACAACTGAAAGCCTGAATTGGAATGATATAAACGAGGTTGATTTCTCTTCTGTGAATCAAATGTGTCACCTTCCCACATCAGAAAAATAAAGGTCCAATAAAGAAGACATTGTGGTAATGGTATTTTTAATACTTTAGTGTTTTATTTATTAATTTATTTGCTTTTGAGGCCACACCCAGTGACACCCTGGTCTTACTCCTGACTATGTGCTCAGAAATCACTCCTGGCTTGGAAGACCATATGTGACGCTGGGGATTCGAACCACAATCCTTCCTAGGTTAGCCACGTGCAAGGCAAACTCTACAGATTGCACCACCATTCCGACCCTTAGTGATGCTTTAAATTAACATTATTTTCTATTTTCATTAAATATCTAGTCATGGTTACCACTTCCAGTTATTTACACATTCTTTAATACTTACAATAATATTAATTCTAATATATTTCATATATTACCCCTTTTTTCTCTTTCTCTTGTGATTTTAGCCTTTCCAGAAACTACTTTGTTTACCAATACAATCTACCACAATCCTAAATTTTTTATTACTGTTTTCCAGTTGTGTTAAGTTAATTTCTTTGTTTTCTTGATATAGTTGTTGTATCTAGCAACTTTATCATATTAGATGTATGATTTGGAGGGAAGGTATTTTTTCATGATCTTTTTTGTTTTATTGATTGACTATTAACTTGGTTTGTGATGATCACATCTGCAGCTGATTGATTCATATTTACCTGTGTTTTTGATAATTATGTTTTCTCTTGTAGAGTGACCTTTAGTTGGAAGAAATATTTATGTCACCTATCACAAAGAAATAGAAATATTCAGTACTAAACTTTTTTCTCAAATATTATAGAATAAGAAAACAGTATAGAAAATGTTGGTTCTTTTCACTATTTCTCTTTCTGTCCTCTTTATTATGATATTTTACATTACAGTTTCCAAGATAATACTTTAAACACACCCATAGTCAATTTGTGTTGAATCCATAGCCTTGAGTAAATTATTCTCATGAATTCTAGTTTCATACCTGTTTAATGGTCATATATATTACATAGATTAAATATACTTAACACAGCTTAGACATTCCATTTTATATGAATAGAATGTTGTTTCTGAATAATTTTTATGTATTTTATAATCTCTATTTTCTTTTTTGTAAGAGATATTTGAATAATTTAATCATATTTATATCCAGTCAAGTTCAAAGATTAAGGCAAAATAGATGAATAGAATGTTGTTTTCGAATAATTTTATGCCTTTTATAATTTCTATTTTCTTTTTTGTAAGAGATATTTGAATAATTTAATCATATTTATATCCAGTCAAGTTCAAGGATTAAGCCAAAATAGATAAATCTTGGGAGCATATTGTAGTTTTAGCAAAGTCTATTCTATGACTTATATTACAATTTACTAACATATTTCAAGTGAATTTTGACTCGTGACTGACGTACCTAAATTAAAACAAGAAATCTTTTTTATTTTCTCTTCCTTTCAATCTACCAATTTCTATAGTTCATTCCCAAGTCTCTTTTGTTTAATACTTTGTTTCCCCCTTTTCTCCACTCTGTTGAATATATTCTATTATTTGCCATATATTTTTGATCATTTTTAATAAGGCATTTTGATGTTTTCCTGATACTACTCCACGTACACTATCCTCAAGGCCCATATTGTTAAAACATTTAAAAATGTGTTATTTCATGGTTCATTTTTTTCACTAACATTTGCTGCATGATTTTTATAATTATCTTTATTTAAACACTGTGATTACAAATATGACCATAGTTGTATGATTACAGTCATGTAAATAACACCCCCTTCACCAGTACAACATTCCCACCACCAATTCCCAGATCTCCCTCCTCCTTGCCCCCCCCCCCACCTGTACTCGAGACAGGCTTTCTACTTCCCTCATTCATTCACATTGTTATGATGATAGTTTTCAGTGTAGTTATTTCTCTAACTGCACTCATCACTCTGTGGTGAGT
>PVKC010012955.1:0-23354 GCA_004027635.1 Crocidura indochinensis
GCATTTTGAACTGTCCTAAAAACGAGAACCTATGAGGGAAATGGAGAGCCTGTCCAGAGTACAGGCGGGGGGTGGTTGGGGAGGAGGGAGATTTGGGACAATGGTGATGGGAACGTTGCACTGGTGATGGGTGGTGTTCTATACATGACTGAAACCCAAACACAACTATGTATGTAATCAAGGTGTTAAAATAAAAAAATAAAAAAAAATGTTGAATTAAAAAAAAAAGAATAAAGAATAAAAAAAAAATGTTGATAGGGCTGGAGCAATAATACAGTGGGTAGCATGATTGCCTTACTTGTCACCAATCTGGATTTAATCCTTTGTATTTTCTAGGATTCCCTGAGTACCACCAGGTGTGACCCTAAAAGTAAAATATTAAAAAATGTTACTTTATAGTATTTTTTTTGTTTTTTTGGGCCACACCCAGTGATGCTCAGGGGTTACTCCTGGTTATGTGCTCAGAAATCACTCCTGGCTTGGGGGACCATAGGGGACGCAGGAGGATTGAACTAAGGTCTGTCCTAGGCCAGCATGAGCAAGGTAGATACCTTACCACTTGTGCCACCACCCCAGCCCCTGTAGTGTTTTTAATAGAGAATGAAACATTTAGCTCAAGTCAAAATCAATATAGAATGCTATGCACTCTATTAATAACAAGTTACTTGGGTTTTCTTAGCTCCATAAATTCACTAAACATTGCTATTGTCAGACAGTTAAAACTTCTGCAAAGACTAAAATGCTTTTATGTTTTGAGACTATAACCTGCCATGCTCCTAACCAGGCTCAGAAAACCATATGTAGTGCAAGGAATCGAACTAGAGTCAGCTGCGTGCAAGTTAAGTGTTCAAGCCAGTACGTCTCCAGTCTCTAAACCTCTTGTGTACCTGACAATATATAAAGGAGTTAGCAATACTGAATACAACAATCAAGATTTTAGTTATATCTCAGTAAAGTATATTTATGAAGGAGAAACAAGTTGAATTTTGAAATAAAATATTTATTTACTGGAGTAAAGAGAAAAATGCATATTTCCACTTATCTTTGAACTGGAAGTTTTGCTGTTTTGAAAATAGAATACAGATAGTAGAAACCCCAATGAACATGTTGGTAACAATAGGTCTTTTTAAAAACTAGCTAAAGGTCGACTCTAAATTCTGTCTTGTTTTTTTTTAATTAATTATTAAGTTCCATTTCCTCTTGAGTTCTTTGAAAGAAATTGTGAATAGCTATTTAAAATTGATCTGCCAATTTTGTTTTGTTTTGTTTTGGTTTTAGGTTTTTGGGTCAAACCCGGCAGCGCTCAGGGATTACTCCTGGCTTTATGCTCAGAAATTGCTCCTGGCAGGCTTGGGGTACCATATAGGATGCCAGGATTCGAACCACTGTCCTTCTGCATGAAAGCCAAACGCCTTACCTCCATGCCATCTCTCCGGCCCTGATGTGCCAAATTTTTTATCATTCTTTTAGAGATATATAGCATTTAAAACTTCTAGTCTCAATCCCTTTTTCAGATGTTTGTTTTTCAATAAACATGTTTATTAAAATAAAACATAAAAACATATAAAATAAATAAAATATATTATTTGGGAAACTAAAGGATAAGAAAAATATTAGTATATTCATCACATAATAAACACCCTGTATTTTATTGTATAAAATTATTTATTATTATAGCTTATGTAATGTTTAAAGTTTATAGGTTTAACATATATCTCACTATCACAAAAAGGTCCAAGATATGCCACCAATATTGCTTTCAGTCTATCCCATCACCCTTCCTAATTTCTTAGCCCTTTTATTCAGTCCTATAATCCAGAACCAAGGGCTTGTTATCATTTCTTACTAATTTCTCATTTTTTTCTCTAACAAAGATGAATGAAATCTGTCTGATATATTATGTAACATTTCACCATTTCTACCCATGTTATAGCAAACTGCATTAGTTCATCTACACTAGTGGCCATATAGTATTTCATTATATGTATTTATGCATGTATTTATGCCATAATGATTACATGTCTTTTCTTTTTATTTTTCTTTTTAAATTTTATTTTATTAAAACCATTGAGATCTACAAAGTCCTTCATAGTTGAATTTCAGATATACAGTGAATAAGGGTCACCCACTATCAGTGTCAACCTCCTTCCACCAATGAACCCAGAGTAGATCCTATACCACCACCCTTTGCCCCCCTATTCTGAAGTACAATAGGCCCTTTTAAATTCAGATTGTTAAAGTTTAGGTCTCTTGATTCTATTGTCAGTGACTTTCTATGCTGACAATGTTTTATATTCACTTTAATACCTATTAATATCTTTTTATTGTATTACAGTTTTAATGGGTATTTTTACTAAGGTATTATAGCTGATATTTCTTTTGATGTCATGTTTTATACTTGAAGAAATATTAGACCAATGCATCATCTAGATAACATAAATTTTATTATTTATTCATCTGTTCTTAGATACTGGTGTTGGTTCCATAATCTGGCTATTGTCCTGAATACTATAATGAATAGAGGTGTGAATATATCTTTTGAAATTAATGTTTTTGGGGTTTTTTGGACAGTAGATGTCAAAAGCTGACATCTTTGAGTAACAAAGATTCTAATTCTTCTAAGACAAAGATTCTAATTCTTTTAAGACATCTCCATAAAACATTTTCTGTATAGGTTAAACAGTCTCACCAGGGTTAAGGGTTCCTTTTTACCACACACCTATCAACAATGGCTGTTTCCAGTCTTTTTTGATATATACCCCTCACTTGTGTGAGATGATATCTCATTGTCATTTTGCCTTTTTTTTTCAAAAATTTTTCGTTGATCTTTTTATAGTTAGCATAAAGCTGAATTTTAAAAATGAACCTAGATTTCTATTTTCCAGAGTGGTTAGAAGATCTATACAACAATAGAACTCACTATGAAAAATATATTCAAAATATAAGAGCTTATGTAAAAAAAAAAGAATCAATGGGGATGTAGAGATCAGAGAAACTCTCAGGGCTGCAGAGTCACAGGCAAATGCTGCTTCCAAAGGACCAACTTTCTAGCAGTTATTCTACTTTCTAAATTAGGCATCTCAGAAACTGCTCTTTCATTCAGAGTGGAGACAATCAAGCAGGGACTAATCACTTCTTATGAGTCTTAAATTTAAAATAACTTTGTTTTGAGATGGTCCGAGATGACAGAGAGGGAGGCCAAATGATCGCCAATGCAAGAAAATAAAAGCAAAAACAAAAATAAAGCCTTTTTATTTATTTCCAGCTGTCACGAAGACATTCTGATTTCAGAGACGGGAATCAGGGAAACCATTATACAATAGAAATTGGCCATAGGCTGAAGTTGTTTTTTCTCATGAGCTCCCATGACATCGAATATGAAAAAAAAAAGGGGGAATTATTTTGTTCAATTGAGTGAAATCTTCAAAAATAATTGTTTTTGGAGAGCATCTGAAATTGGTGCTATTCCTATGCACTCCTGAGAACACAGAGTTGAAAAGTACGAGGTTCTATTCTGCAGGGTCTCATCGTTTCATCTTTGCCCCATCTAGTTCAAAGACACAGGTCAACTTTGTAGGCCCCAAAGAGGCTGCTGCCCTCTCCACCTTCTTCTCCTTGTGCAGGGATATGGACAGACCAGCGAGGCTGATCCTGCTGTCCTTGAGGCTAGCAGCAGGAAGATCCCACGACAGTGATAAGGAATCCACTCTGGTCCCAAGGTGGCATCCTTGAAGAGAATGGCCAAGCTTGTGAGCACCTACAGAGGTGGTGACTAAGGCGTAGTAGACGGGCATCACTCAGCAGTGCTGAAGATGCCCACCGCAGACTCAGACCACTGATCTGCAAGCTGACACCCACCCATGGGCCTTGATTTAGCAGCCAGGACAGCATGGCACAGCATGGAGTGCCAGGCCAGCAGCTCCAGAATGCCTATGCTAGGCCCTTGACACAGAACGTGAGAACGCACCAATCCCTGAGCAGATGGTGAGGTAGACAATAATGTGGCTCTGTTTGTGGCGGTGACCCTCCACCAAGATAAGGATCAAGGACACAATGACCACCAGGGTCCCAAAACGACAAAACCCAGGTAACTTTGCTTGTGAGACATTTCATCTAGGAGCTCAATCTCTTCTTCTGTATGAATAACCATGACAGGATTCTAGGACACTTAGCAGACAACAGATCTGTCCATGGACATTAAGCCTTTCACTCAGAAAATAGGAAGAGGGAATGGCACTTACCATGATGCTGAATGCTCCTAAGGGTGTCACAAGGGTGAATGGTGCAAAGACATATGCAGCCAAGTAGACCAGCAGGCCCACTTCCATGGCCAATAGCCAGCCACCACAGCCACTCCATAAGGTACACATGGCTGCCTTCACCTGCTCTCATGCCCCCTTTTATGACCAAGCTCGGGAGGCTTTTGTTCTTCAGAATGAAATTCTGTTAGAGAGAGAGACAGAGATGACTGAGTTAGTTAATAAAAATTTTTCCTAAAAATACCAAGAATGATGTTCATTTTTAAATTGTCCTAGAAAAAATTAAAGATCAGGCTATGAATATAACTCAAGTGGTTGAGCAAATGCATGTATGAGCACAGGTTTGATCTCTCTTTTACCAAAAGAAAAATCACCATTGCAATCCAGCCCCAGAAACAACAAAGTGAAAAGGTTTATTACTATGGAAGAAGAAGACAATAGGTGAAACCATCTCTTCCATGACAAATACTCAGAGGCAAAATCAGTCTGCTAGTGTACACTTTTGCAGTTTTTTATGCCCTCTGTTATGACTTTTAATTTCCACCATCTTCCTTTGATCATTCCCCACCCAGAATCCTATCCCCACTGAACTCCTTTATGTTAAAATACCTTTATTTTCCCTCATTCATAACCTTCTCTACCAGCACAGCCACTCTGTAAAGAAGCAATCCACTAAGGCTATTTTACAGATGAAAGCATTGCGCATCAGAAAGTTAAATGAGCTAGACTAGATTGATCACCAAAGCTTTCCCTCCAAATTCCCAACATTCTAGTAGCTACTTCTTTGCATGTGCCATATCATTAGCCCCTTTTTCTTGGATCCTTAACCCTTTTCATCTCTCTTTCACATCCTTACTCTCACTTAGGCTTTCATTCTTCTCCCATGCAACAGGCCATCATTTTACTCTGGTTTCACATAATAAATAAGCAGTTTCACTCTGGTTTCAGTTCATAATAAATCTATTTTAGTTAGTTTATTGTAAATATATTAAAATAAATAATTAAATTATCCTAGTTCAAAATAAACATCTGATACACTGGCACTTGTGGTAGGTGGGTCAGAGTTGAAACACTGTATGCCTGAGTCTCTATTTTTTTTTTATTAATGATATTTCTTTATTTTTTGTATATTGTTGACAATAATATTTTAGGTACATATTAACTGAGTCTCTATTTTTAATAGTATTGAACATCATGATAAATAAAATTAATCCAATAAAATGTTTAATTTAACAAACAAACAAAAAGGAAGCAAATGAAAATAGAAACACTAAAACTTTGCAGTTTGTATAAATAATGTGTTAGAGTGGCGTCTCCAAAGCATGTCTTTAGTCAGGACTTAGTGATTTATTCTGAGACAAGAGGCCCATTAACATGGACTAGGGATGACAAATGAAAAAGAGAACATCAATAAAGAATGGTGGATACAAACATGGCAACTGGAGTGCAGTCTTAATGGTTATCTCTTTCAACATAAGCAGACTGTGACTCAAAACGTGTCTATTGAAGTGTCTAGGCACTTAGAGTGATTCCCATTTCTTATTGATTTTTAGTCACTCTGTCATATTAACAACCTTCCTCTTGTGTAGAACTTAGTGAACACCCATACTTGGTGTGATTGTATACATGAGATACTCAAGATCGTTAAATAAATCTGAGCAGGGTCCATATAGTTTTTGCAATCAGTTGGTTTACTCTTAGTAAGAGGCTCAAAATATACTATTCTAATCATATTTATTCTTTATTTCTTAACGGATTTTTTCATTTTGACAATATTATAAATGTTTATATGGGTTTTGAAACATTCTAAATATCTTTCGATATTTATAAGATGAAAAAAGTAAATGTTTTTCTTTGGCTTTATTTGTTTGCTTTTTTTAGAGGTCACATTTAGGAGTGCTCAAAACTTACTCTTTACTCTGTGCTCATGAATTGCCCTTGGAGACCTTTTGTGTTGCTGAAGATACCTTTATGATCCCAGAAATACTTTTAGTTAAAGAGCAGAATAAAATATTCCATATAAAGAAAAATAAATATATATTTTAAATTAAATAAAAATAATTATTAGCAGAACATTAGCTAAACAGAGTCCTCAATTCTCTCTCAAGTCTAAAAAATATGCCACATAATAAATGATTAAAAGGAAGCGTAACAATGTTGAATTATGTAAAAGCCAACACACAATCATGATTCAACTAGGCAATTCAAGAAAAATAAATACTATAAGTTAATAAAAGAAAAAAAAGATAATAGAATTAGAATTAGATTTTATGCTTGGAATCTTAATTCAGCTTCAGGTTATCCAAGTAAGACTAGACTCAAAATTAATGAAATTGGCCCTAAAGGAGCTAAAAATAAAAGTAAACCAGAAATCTTTCATCAATTGGCACTGTCCAGATGCCCATGTCCTCAATCCCAAGTGGTCTCCTCTGACACTAGTGAAACCACCCAGGAGCCACCCAACTAAAACCCAGACACCACAAATTCATGGAACCCCCCATTTAGGAGGTGCTTGGAAGCAAGGGAAGGGATTTAAGGTAGACTGCAGGAAAGCGGCCCTTTCCCTAATTGTCGCCACCCATGTCCCTCAAACTGCAGCCTCCTCAGATGCTGGGTAACCAAGGAAAAGGTTTAAAGGGGAGTTGTGTATAAGTAGCACCTC
Source organism: Crocidura indochinensis (assembly GCA_004027635.1). NCBI lineage: Eukaryota > Metazoa > Chordata > Mammalia > Eulipotyphla > Soricidae > Crocidura > Crocidura indochinensis. The sequence continues at coordinate 6,922 of PVKC010012955.1, forward strand.
CCCTCATCATCAGTCACTGTACCTCAACCATTTTGATGAGAATTTCATCCTTCTGACCAGGAGATTTCAGTGGGATCTGTACATACATACTCGACCATAGCCCCCCTACCACACAAACCCCACTAACACTTCAGTCTATATCAGACAAATTTAAGCAGAAAAAGCCCAAATTCTTTTCCCCTTAGAAAATATATAGTCCCCAAACCAAAAGAAAACCCATCAAGCTAGATTGTAATATCTCTATTATACTTGGGTAACTTTGCATACCTAGAATAAATAAACCCTAAAATTAATCTACCAACATCCTAAAATTCCAGAACCCCAACCCACCACATGCAAAGAAGAATGGGGAAATTAAAGAAGACACTATCATCTGGGGACATGGAGAAAAATCCTAACTGATTTCCAAATCCTCCAAAATGCATGAACTTCATAGATGAGGATCTAAGACTAGCATTTAACATCTTAGCAATGGAATTCAAAGAATCACTAACCAAAGAAGTCCATAGATGGACAATTCAACCAACTCAAAGAAGAATGCTATCAGAAGATGAAAGAGTCCATACAAATGGAACTAAGGAACTAAAAAAACATGCTAGCAAGCCATAGTAACAGAATTACACACATAGAGAGTTGCATGGATGAACTTGAAGACAAAATGCAAGCCAGCAACAATAAAGAAATAAATAAAGAAATGAGAGATAAAGCATTGTGAAATACTTAATGAACAAAGACAAAAGAAATAATCTATGATCTATAGGAATACAAGAAAGGGAGGAAAGGGTAAAGGGGAAGAACAAGTAGTGAGGGAAATAATAGCAGAAAATTTTCCCACTCTCTGGAAAGAGACACCTGTACAAATCCAAGCAGAAAAACAAGTTCTGAATACAATAGATTTTAATAGATCAACACCAAGACATTGTCATCCAAATGACAAAAATCAGAGAAATGAATTCTTTAAAGCAAAAAGGGAGAAGAAAATTCTCAAGTGCAAAGAAAGGAACATAAGTATCAAATCTCCCATTTGAAAAAGTCAAGCAAGAAGACAGTGGAATGACATATTTAAACTAGTGAATGAAAGAAAATTTAACCTAGATTCCTCTACTCAGCAAAACTTTCATTTCCATGGGAGGGAGGACTGAAAACATTCTCAGATAAAATATAACTCACAACTCTTATGAACTACTCAGAGATCAAGTACACAACCCAAACACCCAATTGTAACAATAACAACCCTACACAATATTTAACAGCACAACAACCCTCTCTGTCAATAATCTCCTTAAATGTCAAAAGAATAAACTCCCAATAAAATACAGAGTTGAGGGTTGGATCAGAAAACAAAAACCTGTCTGTAGGAAACACATCTAAAAGATCAGGATAAGCACAGGCTCAGAATAAAAGGATGAAAATAAATTATTCAAGTCACTGGAAAACAAACAACTCTGGAACAGCCTTAGTTACATCAGACCAAATTGCATTTAACCTTCAGAAAGTGCTCAGACACAAAGATGGATGATACTTAGTAATCAGGGGAATGTTAGACCAAGAAGTACTAACTCTGATCAATATTTATGCCAGAAAAATATGTAAGGTTTTTGCTCACAAACCCAATTAAACATATGGGCAGAAATGTGATAGTTGTAGGAGATTTCAATAAATCATTTTCTCTAAATCCAGTAGGCAGATTCACTAGACAGAAAACTAGCAAATACATAAGAGCCCTAAATGAGAAACTAGAAAATCTAGGACTAATACACTTATACAGGGCCCTCCATTCCCAGAAAGTGGAGCACACATTCCTCTCAAGTACACATGGAATCTTCTCTAGAATAGACCATGCTTCAGGACATACATCTAACATCATAAATTTACAGATATAAGAATTATACCAAATACCCTATCAAACCATAATACAAAGAGATCAAGAATGACTATAAAAAGAAAATGTGGAGAAAATCTAACTCCTGGAGTTAAACATCACGCTGCTCAACAACAGCTGGATCAAAGAGGAAATAAAGGAAGAAATAAAGAAATTCCTTGACCAATGAGATGGGGGCATTGGTGATGGGAAGATTGTAAGGTGAAGGGGGGTGTTTTCTTGTATGACTGAAACCCAACCACAATTATGTTTGTAATCACGGTGTTTAAATAAAGAAATAAAAAAATAAATTAAAAAAATGTAACACAGAAGAAAAACATTAGATAAATGTGCATAAAAAAAAGATTCCTTGAGATGAATGACAATAAAAAAACAAATAGCCAAAATCTATGGGACAAAGCAAAAGCAGTAATTAAAAGAAAATTCATAGTAAGCAATACAGGCCTACTTTAGGAAGGAGGAAAATAACAAAATCAACAGATTAAAGGGACACCATATAATGCTTTCTCTGTATCTATTGATATGATATAAGGTTCAACACCCATTCTTGATCAAAACTCTCAGCAAGATGGGAATGGAAGGAACCTTTCTCAATATAGTTAAGGCCATCTACCACAAGACAGTGGCAAATATTTTCCTCAATGGAGAAAAAATAAATGCCTTCCCTCTAAATTCTAGCACAAGACAAGGTGTCCTCTCTCACTACTCCTATTCAACATAGCACTGGAAGTACTTGCTACAGTGATTAGGCAAGAAAAAGATATCAAGGGAATCCAGATAGGAAAGGAAGAAGTCAAGCTCTCGCTTTTTGCAGATGACATGATAATCTACTTAGAAAACCCTAAAGACTCTACCAAAAAGCTTCTAGAAACAATAGACTCATATAGCAAGGTGGCAGGCTACAAAATTAACACACAAAAATCAATGGCATTTTATACGCCAACAGTAATAAGGAAGAAATGGACATTAAAAAAACAAACTCATTCACAATAGTGCCACACAAACTCAAATATCTTGGAAACATTTGACTAAATATATGAAGGACCTATACAAAGCAATCTATAAAACTCTGCTCCAGGAAATAAGAGAGGATACGCAGAGATGGAAACACATATCCTGCTCATGGATTGGCAGGATTAACATCAGCAAAATGGCAATATTATCCAAGGCATTATACAGATTTAATGCGATCCCTCTAAAGATTCCCACGACATTCTTCAAAGAAGTGGATCAGGCACTTTTGAAATTTATTTGGAACAATAAACACCCTAGAATAGCGAAAGCAATCATTGTGAAAAAGAACATGGGAGGAATTACTTTCCCCAATTTTAAACTTTACTACAAAGCAATAGTTATCAAAACAGCATGGTATTGGAACATGGACAGGTCCTCTGACCAGTGGAATAGGCTTGAATACTCAGAAAATGTTCCCCAGACATACAGTCACCTAATTTTTAATAAAGGAGCAAGAAATCCTAAATGGATCAAAGAAAGCATCTTCAACAAGTGGTGTTAGCACAACTGGCTAGCCACTTGCAAAAAATTGAACTTAGACCCCCAGCTAACATCATGTACGAAGGTAAAATCCAAATGGATGAAAGACCTTGATATCAGACCTGAAACCATAAAATACATAGAAGAACACGTAGGCAAAACACTGCAGGACATTGAGACTACAAGCATATTCAGGGAGGAAAATGCACTCTCCAAGCAGGTGAAAGCAGATATTAACAGATGGGAATACATTAAGCTGAGAAGCTTCTGCACCTCAAAGGAAATATTGCCCAGGATACAAAAGCCACCCACTGAGTAGGAGAAACTATTCACCCAATACCCATCAGATAAGGGACTAATCTCCAAAATATACAAGGCACTGACAGAACTTTACAAGAAAAAAATAACATCTAATCCCATCAAAAAATGGGGAGAAGAAATGGACAGAATCTTTGACAAAGAAGAAATACAAATGGTCAAAAGACGCATGAGAAAATTGCTCCACATCACGAGTCATCAGGGAGATGCAAATCAAAACACCTCTGAGGTACCACCTCACACCACAGAGAATGGCACACATCACAAAGAATGAAAACAGTGTTGGCGGGGATGTGGAGAGAAAGGAACTCTTATCCACTGCTGGTTGGAATGCCGTGTAGTTCAACCTTTATAGAAAGCGATATGGAGATTCCTCCAGAAAATGGAAATCGAGCTCCCATACGATCCAGCTATATCACTCCTAGGAATATACCCTAGGAACACAAAAATACAATACAAAAATCCCTTCCTTACAGTCATATTCATCACAGCACTATTTACCATAGCAAGACTCTGGAAACAGCCAAGATGCCCTTCAACAGACGAATGGCTAAAGAAACTGTGGTACATATACACAATGGAATATTATGCAGCTCAGGAGAGATGAAGTCATGAAATTTTCTTACACATGGATGTACATGGAATCTATCATGCTGAGTGAAATAAGTCAGAGATAGGGAGAGAAAAATGCAGAATTGTATCACTCTCTATGGGTTTTAAGAAAAATGAAAGACATTCCTGCAATAATAATAATTTTTAGACACAAAAGAGAAAAGAGCTGGAAGTTCCAGCTCACCTCATGAAGCTCACCACAAAGAGTGATGAGTTTAATTAGAGAAATAACTACATTTTGAACTGTCCTAAAATGAGGAAAATGGAGAGCCTATCTAGAGAACAGGCGGGGAATGGGTGGGGAGGAGGGAGATTTGGGACAATGGTGATGGGAACGTTGCACTGGTGATAGGTGGTGGTCTTTACATGACTGAAACCCAAACACAATCATGTATGTAATCAAGGTGTTTAAATAAAATATATTATTTAAAAAAGAAATTAAAGATTGATTCATACCTCATACCTAACACAAAAGTATACTCAAAATATATTAAAGTCCTTGAAATCATATCCCAAAATATAAAGTTTATTGAGGAAAAATAGGCAGAAAACTCAAGACCGATACATCAAAAAAGTCTTTGATGTTAGAATACCAATGGCAAGAGCTATAACATCAAACCTAAATAAATGGGACAACATCAAACTAAAACCTTTCTGTATGACACAATAATCACTGGTTAAAACTAAAAGACAGCTAATGGAATGGGAAAAAATTTTGCACTACACACATTTGATAAAGGGTTGATATCTAGGATATCCAAAGCAGTCAGAAAGGTTAGCTACACAAAATCTAAAAAATATATAGAAAAATGTGATGAGGAAATGATTAGACACTTCTGTGAGGAAGACCAGCAGATGGTCAATAGACATATGAAAACATATTCATCATATGTCATCATTGAAAATCCTATTTAAGACAGAAATATTACACCAGTGAGGAAAGTACATATCAAAAAGAATGGGAACAATCTCTGCTGATGGGAATGTGGTAATAAAGGAATTCTCATTCACTGATGGTGGGAATGCTACCTACTTACACGCTTATGGAAAACAGTGTGGAGGATTCTCAGTAAACTCAAGATTGAGCTACCATATGATCCAATGATTTCTCCCTTTGGTATTTAATACAAGGACTGAGAGACATTCATCCAAAAGTATGTATGCACACCCCTATACATTGCAGCACTCAGTACAATAGCCAAGACCTGGAATCAACCTACTCAGATACCTTTCATGTAAGATGGTCCATGTATCATATAAATGGCATATATATATATCATAAAAAGTATATGTATGTGCACATATACCACATAAACGGTATATATACCAGACCAACCTAGATGTCCAACAATAGATGAGTGGATCATGAATATGTGATACATATACACAATGGTATACTACATAGCAATAAGGAACGATACAATCATGCACTTTGCAGCAACATCGATAGAACTACAAAATGTTATGTCAAATGAAGTAAGGCAGAAAAGTACAAATACAGAATAATATCACTTATATGTGGTATTTAGAATAACTCCATGAAGAAACACAAGGGTAAATGGTAGATACATATTTTTTTTTTTTTTGGTTTTTGGGTCACACCTGGCAGCGCTTAGGGGCTACTCCTGGCTCTATGCTCAGAAATTGCCCTCTGGCAGGCTCAGGACCATATAGGATGCTGGGGTTTGAACCATCATCCTTCTGCATGCAAGGAAAACGCCTTACCTCCATGCTATCTTTCTGACCCAATGGTAGATACTTTGAATAACATAGGTGCCAATTTATAGCAATAAGATTAGATCAAATCAAGTGGAAGAGTAGAAGCACAAAGCCTATACTTTTTCTATTACAAGGAAGCCTACAACAGCAAAAACAGCTGCCTAGATCAAACAGGTATTCAGCCTCTCGCTACAAAGGCATATAATAATTAACTAATGTTTTTATCCACAGAATCAGGTGCAGAATATGATTGGATGCAGGGAACTCCCACTACAGTGATTACTATCAGTACATTTTAGTGTCTTAATTTTATTGTGTATAAAATAACTCTACATCTCCTTTGTTCACAGAAGTTCTTGGAGATATAGCTTGGACCCCTAACTTTGCAATTCAGTGCTCTAACATACTAGACTCCATATAAAGTATTCCTGACAATGGCTGATAAAATACTCCATGATTGTGTCTTCTACTATGGCCTAAAGCGTATGACCATAGAGACCACTGAACTAAGCAACTTCACACCAGAAACTTATGTTGCTGGTCCCACTCATTGAGTATGATATTGCAAATTACTATTATCCCCTCTTATTTTTAAAAATATTAAAAATATTAAATTATTAAAAATAACCTTATTTTTTTCTTTTCTTTATTTTTTTATTTATCAATTTATTTTGTAATTTTATTTCTCTTCTTTTTTCTCCTTCTTCAATTCAAACTATGTTACCATTATAGCATAATGCCCATTCTGCCAATTTACTTTTAAGAAAGGAACCTTGATGCACAAGACATGGGGAAAGATACTACATAGGTAGACACTGCTTATAGTCCTTGCTATCATATTGTTTAGCTCTTCAAATGTGAAAATTATGTATATCCTAAAATTTAACAAAGTTTGCCCCTGCCTTTAATGAAGTCCCTAGAAATTGGAAACCCCTTTTACTCTGATGTGCTGGAACAATTTATTTGCCTATTTTTTTCTTTGTTTGCTTTTTTCTATACTTCTTTTCATTTATTTTTTTATTCATCTACTTTTTCTTAAATCAATTTTAAGTGCTCTAGCCCACTCCATAAGGGTCAGGACTCCAACCACAACCTATAAGTAGATCTCTAATGTCTGTCTATAAGTAGACATGAGTATGTATGCAGAAGATTCCTCTATGTTTGTCTAATATATATTGTAAATAATTCATGGTTATATTGTATATAGCCCCCTATGTTATATTATCCCTCCTCCCTCCCCATTCAGAACTATTTCTATCCTCTCACTTAGATCTCAGAGTGATCTGTTATCACTCCTACTTAACCCTCTTCATCCTCAATTCTTAACTCCCTAGACTGTGGGACTGTCCACCTGCCCTAGTAAGCTGCCACCTGACTCCTAAAGCAAAAGGATATCCTCTCAACCCCCCATCTCTCACCCGGCAAGAAGCTGCAACCACTACTCCTGCTGCTGCAATTCATGGGGGCACTTTGTCTCCCACCCCCCCTCAATGTGGACTATTGCTTGCTACCAGACTAATCTCCAAAGGGATGCCCAGCTTGAGACACTACCTGATCCCTTATGACTGCAAACCATTTCTCAGACTTAATAAGACCACGGTGTGGGACGAAACTGTGCCTTGGATCTCTCCAAAGACTATCGCAAAAAACATAATGATAATAACTATATTTTCCTCATATATTTAATTTTTTAATAGCATACCTTTTAGAATGTTTATTTACAAATGTGAAAGTAGTCTTCTCCATCCTTTATTCATTTGTTTTTTATTCTAATTTTTATTTTTGCTTGTTTTGGTATTTCTCAGGATAAAATTTCAGTAAAATAGTCTTGCTTGAGATAAAAGCTCAGGTCAAAACCAGGGCACAGGGATTTTATAGCTTGTCTTTTTTTAACCCCAAACAATTACACCAACAATATGGCATAATTCTTTTTGCATAGGCACACTAACGTGGGGAAATCTTATATATAGAAACAAGTTCTTATCTACTAAGGATAAGAACCCATAAATTTTATGATACAGGGATGGGATGCCTTCCACCCTGAACATATGTCATGGAGACTCAACTTTTACCATATGTGATTGAATATCGACCACCCAACCCCGGACCCTAGATCCCAATCTTAGAACTGGCACAGTTCCCTGAAACACCAGGAAGTAAACTCCCCCTGTGTGAATCCCTAATAATACTTTGATACCACCTTGCCCAAGGTAGGCTCATACTACATCCTGTTGACAAGGAAGCAGCAACAACCTGATCTAGTGGCAGTTGCCCTACCTCATCATCTAACAGTAAGATAATATCAGAAGACACTTCGTTCTTTGGTCAGTGCAAAAATCAAGGTCACTAAATATAGGAGACTGACTACAACAACCATGGCTGAGCAGAAATTCTGGAACAATAAAGAAAAACTCTATCCTAGACTTTGTCTAGGATTCTGTGCAAAAACCAAAATCTCCAATTACAGAGGACTGATTTTGACAACCACACCGAACAGAAAATTTTCTGGAACCACAAAGAAATACTTTCGGTTTTGACAATGAACAGGTCCGGAACCTGGAGCAGGACTCGTGACAGTAAGATTCAAAATTGGAGACATCCTATATTTCTTAGGCCAAGGTAATTTCCTTTCTAATTTCCCCAATACTTGATGTGCTTATGCAAAAGAAAAATAAAAAATAAAAAATAAAACAAAAAAAACCCTCAACATACCAGCCTTTTATTTCTCTCTCTTTTTTAAAATTCATACTTAGAGCTTCTAGACAGGGACTCCCATTCACTTTTTTCTTTTCCTTTTTTTTATTAATCAGAACCACAGAACATGAATCATTTTGTTCTGCCTCATGTTTCTATGTCTTCCTATAAACTGAGAAAATAAAAAGTGGACAGTACCAAGGGCAAAGCAGTCTCAGAAGCATGGAGTGGAAATGAAAAATGATTCAATCATATGGGGCAACATGCAATAAAACCACTTGCAAAAAACAAACTCAGATCTTCATCTAACACTATGCACAAAAGTCAAATGCAAATGGACTAAAGACCTTGATATCAGACCCGGTCATTCCAACCCTCATCTCTAGGAATTATTTCAATAATGTCTTTTTTTTTATAACACATAGATGAGTGAGACTATTTTTTGTGTGTCTCTCTCCCTCTGACTTATTTCACTCAGCATAATAGATTCCATGTACATCCATGTATAGGAAAATTTCATGACTTCAACTCTCCTGATGGCTACATAATATTCCATTGTGTATATGTAGCACAGTTTCTTTAGCTATTCATCTCTTTTTTGTTTTTTGGTTTTTGGGTCAGGGGCTACTCCTGGTTAGATGCTCAGAAAGATGCTTTAAAAATGGTATATATTAAATACCCAACTCAAAGTTAATGACAATAGAATCAAGAGACCCAAACCACAACAAGATGTACACAAAAGGATCTATTACACTAGCAGTCCAGGTGGCTAAGGGTGGAGGTATGGGATACATGCTGGTACAGTATTGAAGGGAGATCATCACTGGTGGTGGGAATTACTCTATTCACTGTCACTATTTACCTTAAATATAACTGTGAAAGACTTGTAATTCACATTGGTCTCAATAAAAATTAAAAAAGAATAAAAAAAGAACAAGTACATATATTAATGCATTAAACTAGCATTTCTCCATGAGAAGCCATATGGCTCTCTTTGGGTTTCCAGAATATCTAAGGGAGTCATAGGTTAAAATGATAAATTGTGGGAGTGGGCATATTTTCAGTCAACTGATTGGACAGGGAAACAAAAGAAAGGAAACAAAGTTGATAGAAAGCATGATCAGAAAAGATTAAAAAGCGTTACAGGATAAGAAGAAAATCAAATTTAACCGACTCAAGTACTTATCTGGTTACAACCTACCTTTCTAAAACTAAGGCCACCAATCATTTTTATATGTAAGCTTCTACTTGTGATAGTTCAGACTAGAATATTCTCAAACATGAGGTTGCCATCTTCCTATCTACTGGTTTCTTGTTTGATAAAGTTTACTATCCATAACCCAGGTTGAATGCAGTAAGAACAGATATTCATGGTTGCATGAATATAATACACACTGCTGAAATATAGAGTTCTGCTTAGAATTATACATCTTGAATGGACAAATGCCCATCAAGTGAATGTCTTCTCAAAAAACATAGAAATAATGAAAAACATGTTCTCTTCTCTCTCTCTTTCTCTCTCTCTATCTCTCTCTCCCTCCCTTCCTGAAAGTAATACACCTTTACAATCAAAAAGTGTTTAATTTTCTTTATTTTGAAAAAGGTTTCCTTCTATTCACTTCAAATGACCAACACTCCAAATCTTACAACACTGTAGATGTTAAATGTATGCAATGAATATAAGGTGTGCAACTTGCTTAATAAGCCACTTTTACTTCAGAAAATTGTACACATCCAATGATGGAGATCGAAATTATAATTTAATCCATTTGATGCTTTAACAGATCAATATAAATTACTGAAGCTTATTTCCTTTTTTTTTTATTTTGGTTTTGGGGTCACACCCAGCGACCCTCGGGGGTTACTCCTAGCTCTAGGCTCAGAAATCACTCCTGGCATACTCAGAGGACCATATGGGATGCTGGGATTCGAACCACTGTCCTTCTGCACACAAGGCAAACACCTTACCTCCATGCTATCTCTCTAGCCCCTGAAGCTGTTTTTCTAAGCTTACGTGCATCTTATGCCATCACACCAGTGCCTCTTCTGCTCTTCCAAATGTGTAGATTTCTGAAATTCTCTTTTTCCTAGGAAAATCTATGAAAGGTGACCTAAATGAGTCCTTGTTTTGCATCACAAAGTACATAGTAATAAAGGGAAAACCTTTCAATGAATCCCAGCTTGTAAATGTATGATCTACCGGTATACTTGAATCTAAGATAGAATTTGAAGTGCTTTATTTGAAAAATGGATCTCTGTCCAAAAGTCATTAAAATGTCTACTAAAGTAAAATATTTTGTAAATAAAAATCTTAGTTTCCCTTTTCATATTTCTCACAACTCATCATTATCTTCTCACTTCTTCAAATGATCTGTGTTCTTTTCTTTTATATTATTTTATTTTTTGAGTGAATAAAATGTTTTGTTTAGTGAAGAACAAAGCAGAAAATGTTCATTTCTTTCTGAACTCTAAGCTTTTAGAAATGTATTTATCTTGTTATTGCAAATATATTTTAATAGATAAAGAAATGTTCCTTCAGCTTAGAAAACAAGCCATTCTTTGACTATGTAAAAATGATTAAATAAAAAACATACTTAATAATTTACAAGTATAGTATTAATAATATGAAATATAAGAAACAACATATTTTCTCCTGTACAGGAAAATTAATTTTAAAAAATCTAACTTCTAAGTCTCAGTCTCTTGGTATCACTTTGATTTTTATCCTAGCTACAACAATATTTTTCTTTATATTGCAAATATTTGATGATATTCTAAAAATGTGTGTTTCTATCTCAAATTTTACCTTTTATTCTTTCATCTTCTTTTCAAACCACTCCAGTCATACTCTTTACCCAATCATCCATGGAAATTCAATTCAAAGTTACCAACAACACTCATGAGGCTAATTCAATTATCAGATCTCAATTCTCTTCTAACTTGACCTGTGGGCATCATTTGATAGAGCTAATCACTCCATTCTCCTGCAAACATTTTATTCATTTGGATTCCAGGTCATTATACTCCCCTGATGTTCCTCCTACCTCATTAGATTCTCCTCTGTATCTATTGTACCTTTTCCTCTTCTCTCCCACTATTCTTGTACTAGAAATATCAAGATTCAATTCTAGAGCTTTTCTCTATGTGAATTAACTGCCTTATGATTTCATCTAGTTTTACAGCTTCAAATTTTCTGACAACTCCTATGTTATATGCTTTCTGTTTGTTCTCTTTAAATTCACTCTATTATCTCCTTGTCATCCTTGTTCTCTAGATGGCTCAGATGTTCCTCTATACCTCTTCAGATAATTGTCCCCCTCATACTCTTTCTCTAGTTGCTCTTAACCACCCTACTTCTAGTCCTACCTCTAATCCTAATCCTAACTCTTTGTGCTTAAATTGATGAAAACGCTACTGCTAATAGTTACAGAATGCTTCAGCACACATTACTACTTGACCCAAATTTTATACTTCATATATTACATTTTTTAATTGTGTAATAATTATAAAGCATAGCAATAAATGGCATTCATGTTACTGGAAAGGACTCAAGGACTCAAGGGAAACCATGGTGATAAGTGAGAGCCTGGGTGAACTCTTGTCATAAGCAAGCAACACCTATGTTCATTTGATTTGTTTAACTGGAATTTTAGCTCCTGACACACTGAATATTAAATGCAGAATAGAATTTGACTGGGACAGGATTTAATTCTTTTATGTCTAGAAAATTATGTGTGTGATCTCAATCAAGAAAGAACGGAATCTCCATTTTTGTCAGAGAGAAATTCAAGGAGCAGCAGAATATGAGTAAACACAAAACAAGTTGTTTATTTCTCAAAAATATTTGGGGCCAGAGGGACAACTCAGCATTAGAGCATTTATTTGCCTTGAACACTGCCTTTCCAAGACAGAACCTGATTCATCCCTGGGATTCCATATTTTCCCACAAACGTGCAGGAATGTTTTCTAAGCAAAGAGCCAGAAGTAACCCCTCAGTGCTGCTGGGTATGGTCATAAAATAAAACAAAACAAATTTGTTAAGGAGATAGTATACACTGAATATGTGACTGGGCTTTCTCAAGAGTAAAATTAGGGGGTTTTAAGATGTGAGCTAATTAAGTGGAAAATATGCATAAGATTAGATATTCATAGCCTGATTGGGATGGTTCCTTTGTTTATCACGAAGTTGATAAGCTTAGGTTATTTTGATTGTGGTCTAAAGACCCATTTATTTTGCTGCAGACACATTTTGTTTTACATAGCATATATTATACTGTTCCACTTATAATAGTGGATAGAGCAAAGTAAATAAATCTTGTACCATCATTACTAATGATTATATATGCATAATCTCAGTGCCACATCTAGCAGTTCTCCAAGACCTGGCTATTCTCAGTGTGCCATGTGATGCTTAGGATAGGATATATATGAACAGCATTTCTCATGTAGTCATGGAAGAAGCTTATAAAATTAGTAACTTAACAGATAGTTTGGAGGTTTTTTGAGGGGGGAAGGAGGATCATACCAATCAGTGCGCATAATAACTCCTAGAACTATGCTCAAATGTCACACCTACTGGTTTGGGGGGAACCATGAAATGTTAGAGACCATGCTATGAATTCTTGTGTGTTCTCAATCCACTAAGTTGTACCTGCTCTCTGCCCCTCAAATATATGTTTTTGGGGCCTGATCGGTGATGCAAGTGATAGGGTGTTTGCCTTGCATCAGCTAACCTACAACGACTATAGTTCTATCCCAAGCCAGGAGCTATTTCTGTGTACATAGCCAGGAGTAACCCCTGAGCATCACTGTGCATGGCCCAAAAACCTATATATGTATCTATATAGAGAGATAGATACATATATGTGTAATTGCTTATCAAAGTCTTTTATAGTTTTAGCAACAAAGTACTTTTACAGCAAAAGAAAAAAGGAAACAAAGAAAAGTTATTTTAAACATTCAAGGTGGTAAACTGTAGAAATAGATGAATGTATATATTAAAAAAAGTTTATAGTTGAGGTTTTTAATGTCATCTCTGGACTGATAAGATTCAGAATTATTTTTAGTAAAAGGAATTTATGTCCTGCCTTAGGCAGAAAAAATATGAGGAAAGGAATGAGAGCTTTCTTTGCATTGACTGCCTCTTAATTTCCTTTCCACTCAAAATAAATTTATGTCAAAAAGTCATATTTAGACTTAGTTATTATGTTTTCCTTCACATTTTAAGTGAAGAGATTAATCTGTTTTAACTGGAGTAATCATTTAGCTTATTGCCCAAATCAGAGCACGTTTGTGAGTGAAAGTAGATTGCTATTAGTAATTAAGCTTTATGTAAGGACTTAAAAGTCAATTATCTGATAGCTTCATTCATTTTTTGAATATGAATAAAAAAACAGACAAAAGAACTAAAATTTAGGCTCAGTAAAGACATAATGGTTACCAGAGGGAATGATGTAGGTAGAGTATGTATGGGTTTCTGTGGTGGACAACACCAAAACGTAGGTAGAGAGAGTGGTATGTATAAACATAAATGATAGCAAAACTCTGAAACTCCATAAGATAAACTCTTAATAAATCAAGAACAAGAAAACAATTTTGATACAAATCATAATTAAACTAATATCAATTGAAAATTAGAAAAGTTCCGGACAATATAAAGACACACTATCTTTGGAACTTTCAGCTCAACTACAGCCATCTATACTTCGATGTTGCAAAGGCACAAAAGAATTAAATATTATTAAATAGTTACATTCTTCGCACAAACTTTAACCCTCTTCCAGTAATTTATTATTCATCCAGAAACACAAAACAAAATGAAAACTATTATCCTTCGGTTAAAATTATTCCTTCATGTCTACTCAACTCCTTACTAGTTTAAATGTTTTAAATTGTTCAAATTAACTCCTTATAACTACATTGTGTATTCCCTAGGAGACTATTTTAAATTAACTATTACAGAAAACTAATAATTGAATTTTTACACAGCATAGATTTATTTTTCACAGTTTTTCAAGACAATAAATACAAAATTAAGTATAAGAAGGTTTAGTGCCTGGTGATGGGCCTCATCCTGACCCAGTTGACTGCCTTTACTGACTTTATGTTGTATGCTCACATGGCTCTATTTCTTGATTCACACATGTTCATGAAGGGAGGATGTTTCCCTTATGAAGAACAAAAATTCATATACAAGACTTCAATTGTCCAATATTGCATAAATCTACTTCCTTGTCCAATATTGGATAGATCTACTTCCTAAAGCCTTGCTTCCTAATTCATTGTGCTTGGGATCAGGATCACAGAAGACTGGAGAACATGGACAAAATTAGTTCATAATAATCACTTTGGGAGACAAGTATAACAGTCTTTTTTTTTTTTTTTTTTTTTTTGGTTTTTGGTTTTTAGGCTACATCCTGTGACACTCGGGGATTACTCCTGGCTATGCGCTCAGAAATCACTTCTGGCTTGGGGGACCATATGAGACTGGGGAATTGAACCGTGATCCATCCTAGGTTTGCGCGTGCAAGGCAAATAAATGACTTACCACTGTGCCACTATTCCAGCCCCGAGTATTATCATCTTCTAAAAGAACTTTCATGGAACTTTTGCATCCATTCCATTCTAGAAACTTATTATTTCAGAACACAAAACCAACATGATAAATTACTGTTTTAAGATAATTCAGTGATTTATTTTTGATCTCATAAATACAAATTTTGTATGATATACATGAACCATCCTAGTTCCATCTTAAACCACATTTATGTTCATGTTCTCAAAGGTACTGTATTCATTTTCTACAGCTGTAAAAAGAAAGCACTACCCAAAAAGGTGTCAGCAGAGTCAATCTCACTCTAAAGATGTAGTGAAAATCATTTCTGGACACTTTCCAGACTCCAGTGAATGCCAAAAATGTTTATTGGTTTTCAATTTCACTACATTAATCTCGACCTCCATGACACAATACAATTTGTCCTCATGGGTTAGACAGATAACTCAACTGCCTTGGACCACAAAATCACATGGACACAAGTACAGATATGTGACCCCAAAGTACGATCAAAGATTCCCTGTGTACTGTTTGGCACATATCATCTCCATACACACACACAGACATACATACACACACAACTTACTCATAAATTTTATCTCATTTAACTTTGTCTCTGCTTCATTTCTTATTATTTAGGGACCATTCATCAGAATTAAAGACACATTCTGTTCCATTATAATCTCACTAGCAACCATCTGCAATAACCAGTTTCCAAAAGAGCTTCTATTCTGAGATACTCTAAGACTGAAATATATACTTTTTAAAATTTATTTTGTTACTTATAATACTGCAAAATTATAATATTATGCATTTATTATTCTAGCACCACACTCACCATCAGAATGCTCACTTCCCTCATCAATGTCCCAAATGCCCCTCATCCACTAACCAATTCTGCTGCCTCAAAACATAATGCTGTAAACTGCTCTCTCATTCTGTTGCCTTTGATTATTTGTTGTTCCTTTACTGTGTAGTTGTATATATCTCATATGAGAGGGCTCACTGTGTTTTTGTACCTTTCCTATTGAATAACTTTACTAATGCCCTCCTCTAGCAGCAACAAAAATTGCATGGCTTCATCCTGCTGTATAGTATTCTACTGTATAATATACCAATTTTTAATCTGTTAATCTGTAGTTTTACATTTGGATTGTTTTT